>APFE031651750.1:178665-231098 GCA_000404065.3 Pinus taeda
GAGCTCCCTATAATCCAGACACATGCGCCATGATCCATCCTTCTTGTGCACCAATACTACTGGAGCAGAGAAAGAACTTTGACTTAGTTGAATTATACCATTCTCTAGCATTTCTGCAACCATACGTTCAATTTCACTCTTTTGGGCATAGGGATATCTGTACGGCCTGATGTTTGGAGGAACACTTTCTGGAATCAGATGAATAGCATGATCATGATCACGAATAGGTGGAAGACCTTTGGGAGTCTCAAATACCTTGGAATGATTGTCCAAGACTATTTGTAGATCTGGAGAAATAGAGATTCCAATGTGGAAACATCTAGCGAACATAATTGTGCAATTACACATTTTTGTTCCTTTTTTAGAAGCTTTGTCATACCATTAGAGCTGATTATCTTTCCTAGTTTCCCTGCAATACCTCTTAATACAACTTCCTTTCCTTCCATAGAAAATTTCAAGAAAATTTCTTGAAAATAAAAGCTATTGTACCCAAGATTGTAGCCATTAGACTCCTAGTACAACATCAGCACCTCCCATTGGAATGGAAAGCATTGGGCTAGTCAATACATATTCTCCCATGGATAGCTTGATATTATGGCACTTTCCAGAGCAATTTATTGTTCCTCAATTTGCAATCATCACTTGACGCTCTGGTGCTGGATATAGGAAGCAATTCAATTCTTTTGCTACCCTACAATGAATAAAATTGTGGGTGCTTCCTGAATCAATCAACACTATTACCTTTTTCTTCTTGATTTGTCCTTCTATCTTGATGGTTTGAGGAGTGGTAATTCACGCCAATGCATTACAAGATATCGTCGGATTCATTTGTTCTTCATCTAGGCTTTGTTCCTGAAGTATATCCTCTTCTTTTGACCTTTCTTTCTCCTTTTCTTCTTCCTCTTCACAACATGTAGAAAATTCTTCTTAGCACACTTATGACTTTAGTGTGTATTTGCTATCACAACTGTAACAAAGCCCTTTTGCTCTTTTTTCTTCCAATTGTTGTGGTGTCAACCTTATAGGTTGTGGAAGACTAGGGGCAACAACACTTCCATCTTTATAGTTGTGAATAGTATGCTTCCTTGTTGCCATAATTTTGCTTTCCATTTTTCTTGCCAACCTGAATGCCTTATCTAATGAATCAGATTCCCAAAGGCGAACATCATGTTGGATATTATCCTTTAAAGACCTTATGAACACATCAATCCTATGCTCCTCTGGAATATCTTTTACCCTTATGTTCAATTGTTGGAACTCCTCAATGTGCTCCATTATTGAACCCTTTTGTTTGAGACTTATCAATTGACTAAAAAAAGTGTTTCTTTTTGTATCCTCATAATGTGCTATCAATTCTTCCGTAAAAATTTCCCAAGTGATAAATTATTTACAAGAGAAAAGCCATTGATACCATACAAACTGATTTGGTTCCAAATATAAAGTTGCCACACGTACCTTTTGTGTGTTTTGCACATTACTGAGATCGAAAAATTGCACCATCTGTAATATCCATGTTGCGAGATCCTTGCCATCAAACTTCCTCATATCGATTTTTGGAATATGGTGGGTCTTCGATCCAACACTAGAGTCTATGGAATCATGATTAACATTTCTTTTGTTCTCATCATGAGTTTCCTTTACTACCTTTTCAACCTTAGTGACCCTTTCTTGTAGCAACTTATTCATATTTATCTTCAATTCTTCCATGTTTGTCTTTAAATCTATCTTCAAATCATCCATCTTAGATTCCACGTCATTCATCTTAGCTTCTACACCTTTCTTTAAAAAATTCATCTTAGATTATGTTCATTTTTGTGCAAGTGACACTTTTTGCACTTGGTCTCGTAATTTTGATATCATGTTGCATTTCTTCCTCTTCTTCATGAGTCATGCTAGAGCTTTCAGGTCGCCTACTAGGTGTTTCCATTTTCTTTATTTGGGGCATCAATTACTGATAATAATGCTTCACTATGCCCTTTGAATTCCTTCAAAATAATTTTTCAAACCAAGCTTAAGCAAACATTTAAAAAAATATACACATCGTTTTTCACTTTGTAGGAGCTCGATATTGCCTCTGATGTATCTCTGTAATTTCGGATCATCCAGTTCTGAAATTGTGACCTGCGGTAGCCCTCTGTGTCCTCTTTCCAATGCCACTAGTCTGACACCAATTGGATTCTCCAATGAAGAGTTATGCCAAATCTCCCACGGTGACCTGATTATAGACTAATTCAGTAGACCGAACTTGTACGACGTGCCACGTGTCCCTGTTTTGACCTTTGGCTCTAAAAAATATATACAAGAAACTATAGTCCGTCCTCTTGCTATATCTTCTTACGAAATTTCAATCTGATGCTCAGAGAGAAAGTTATGACGATTTTCCCCAGGTCACCTGTTTTGAATGTAATTCAGGATTTTGCAAAAGGACCAACATCCTCAGTTCATATCTCTGAAAATATAGCGCACAAATCTCTAAAATTCGGACTTGAGATTCAGTGCTATGTCTTCTCAAATGGGTTTTTGTTTTAGCTTCTGAAACATCGCAGAAAAAAAGTTATAGCGAAAATTCCAAGATGACCTATTTGGAGCAGCAAAACCCTAGAATCCAAAGCTCTGATACCAAATGTTATGAAACCAGCTCAAGAAAAGATAGAAAAGATAGATCACGCCTTAGAATCAACCTCTTCGAGGGGAATCTCCTTTACATACATAAATGAACAATTCTCAATGATTCAAATAAAAACCTCCTTTCTATATATAAGAGTCTAGATCACAAATAACCAGCCGACCTAACAATAGAATAAAAGCCACAATAAAATAGAGGGATTTATGGGCACAGTAATAACAATATGGGGACAATAGGGGCACAACAATATTAATAAGGGGTACAACTACAATATTAATGGGGTAATCACTAGTATTATAAGGACCCAACACTATCCAAGAATGTTTGTTTCATATCATTCCAACTATTAATAGACTGAGTGGCTAATCCCATGAACCATTTCAAAGCAGCTCCTTTTAATGTTGAAGGAAATAGTTTGATTTTTTGAGAGTCTTCCATATAATCATAGGTTCGAGACACGACTTCAAACTCAAATAGAAATGTTTCGGGATCCTCACTTCTCAACCCATGAAAGTTTGGGAGGACAGATGGTGAAATGTTTTTCATTGTTGTATGAGTTTCCTCATTGGCTATAGGGAATCCAAATGAGTTATTCCCATCCCTATTTCCTCCACTGTTACCTCTTCCTCCTCCATTTCCTCCTCCATTGTTTCCTCCTCCTCTACCTCTACCTCTACCTCGAAATCCATCTACTACTTCCTCTATCATGATAATTTCTTCAAAGTCCTCAGAGTCCTCTAGTTCTTCTATTAAGGGAGGATGAGAGGGAATTTCTTCCTTTTCTTCTTCAGGTGATTCTACTTCTTGAATTACAATATGCTCTCCTGTAGAAGTAAAGAAAGGGTCTTCCTCTAAATGAGATTTGGTAGATGGTGTAGGAGAATACTCTAATTCAGCTGCTCCTTGAATTCCAGGAATCTTAAGGCTAGGGGTAGATAGTGGTGAATCTTTTCTATGCCTTGAAGAAGATGGAGTTGTGGAAATCAAACTCTTGGCTCTAGCTATAAACCTTCCCTAAGAATCTCTTGCTCTATGCATGTCATTTTTTTTAATTTTTAAGTTGGGCTAATAATTCTCTTTCTGATCTTCCAGGTCACACTGGGTGTAAAAAGAGAGAATACTTAAGAAATTATTGAACCAATAACTCTCTTTTCTGATCCTCCAAATCACACTAAGTGCAAGAGGAAAGCATACTTCAAGAAGTTATCAATTTTTCCCCTCTTTTTATTGTTTTTTTTAGGAAATTGGCTACCTAGTTACACTTCCCCGGCAACGGTGCCAAAATGTTTGGTCAATTTAGAGTGTCCTAAATTGTTGTATTAATTGTCAATTTGGGAGTCGTAAATTGTTGAAGTGCGGCGCACTATATGTGCAAGATAACCTATTTCTTACTTTTTTTTCATTTTTTCATTTTTGTTTTGTTTTGGGTTTATTTCTATTAATTCCCTAATGTGAGATGGAAATTCTAAAAGACAAGTATGATATAAATGTTGAAGGAAATGATGTCCTTTAAAATGATTTTCAAAACCTCAAACCTACAAAAAAAAGGTTTTAAAACATGCAATGATGAAAATAATTCCTAAAAGAGAGTGAAAATGTGCCACTATTCTAATTAAACAACAGTGAGCTAGTGACCATGAAACCGAGTATCCTTGCTGCCGTAAAAATATAAGAAAAACTGAACTCAAAGAAATCCAAAAATTCCAAGCAAAGTAAACTAAAATCACATTACACCAACTCATATTCTGACCCCTCACCATTCGGCTCGCTCTGGTTTTAGGAGGTAATCATAAACAACTTGAGCAATCTGATATCTAATTTGCAGAAAATAAAACTAATATCAAACTACACACTCATACTTCAATCCCTCACCATTCAACTCGCTCTGGCTTTAGGAGGTAACTGAGATGACATGAGCAATTTAATAACTAACTTGCAGAAAAATAAACTAATATCAAACTATGCATTCATACTTCAATTCCTCACCATTCGACTCGCTCTGGCTTTAGGAGGTAACTGAAAATGACATGAGTAATTTAATATCTATCTTGCAGAAGAGTAAATGAGAAAAACTGAAATAAATAACACAGTGCTGGAACTAAAAACTAAAGGAAATGAATCAGCAGAAGGACAAGAATAATTCCATGTCATTAGTCATTAGAAAACTATGTGTAAATGCCTGGGCTACCTATTGTAATCTGAAACAAAGGCATTGATCAGTTAACAGCATTATAAAATGTGAAAAGCTATGGACAGCTATCAAACGTTAATACCATAAGAAATGCAATATATATACAAGTGAATGATTATGGCGTAAGGAACGTAAAGAAATAAAGCATGAAACTATACAATAATAAACAAAACCTCGGCCTGTGCAGGGGCCCTCTGCACAATCCTCGGACAATCAACGATCAACCACGAATTGAGCTTATAAATAGAGTCTTCTCATGTATTAAAATGCAATCATAACACAAAGATAAAGTCATGGCACAGTGGGCTCGTTAACAGTCAAAATTACATTACCAAAGCTAACTAATATGCATATGAGAACGCATTATTTATAACAGAGGATGACATAACTACTTTCTTGCAATCTGCGCTGATAAAAGACACGTAAACAACCGCGTCCTGAAATTTAGCATTATGGCTGCCGTGAAGATTAAATATTTGGAGGGTTGCTATTAGATTCGGTTCATGGAGCAGTCCACAGGTGTTGATTTGTCCCTTGAGATTTAGGAACAACCATGCAAAGCTTCACGTGGTGAAAAACAGAGTTTTATCACCATAGGACTCTTAAGTTGACCACCGTTGACTATGGCCTCTTTTGATGAATTCGACTGAGCCAATAGGACTCGGTCCATGTCCATGTCGTTTGCAACTTGCCCATGTGGCTCGATTCGCCTGAACACACCTGCAATATAGACTTTGATAAAACAGCTGTGGAAAGTTGGGTTGGCTGCAGAAAGTGACAAGATTCTGCAGCTTATAAACAAAAATCTAGTTCAAATAGCAACACAAACACATAGTCAAGAAACCACTTTAAATGCCCTTTTTTTAACTAATATGCAATGATACTAATGACTTAGGAGGTTTAGATGAATGAAAAGAAACTAGAAAAAGTTGTAGGAAAGATGCAAGTTTGGGACTCAACAATGCCAGGTGGCCTCTTTGGTCCCACATCTGCAAATTTATCATAAGTTGACTCTCAGTTTACACTTTTACAAAAAACCATAAAAACAAGTTTTTGCCTACATCAGTCCACTGTCCTCCTAATGGTAGAGGTAGATCTGGATCCAACTTGAAATACGTGCCAGTGTAAGCATAGTCATCTACCACAAATATTTGGCATTCTAGCCAAACGAAAAATTGTGGTCGGTAATGCATATGTTGACCTGTTCCTCCTTGAGGCATGAGTTGTCTCCATCTCACCAGTCTCGGATATTGGGGGGTAGGATCTGGTACCTCTTCCCATTGATACCAGAATAAGGGCACTCACTCTAAAAGGAAGGTCATCAGTATCGAACCGAACCTGAATTGTTTCAGATGTCCATGCTTCCCCTTGGTCAGTTGTCTTTTCATATTTGTCAAAAGGCCTCCACACTAGTTAAATATGGTGGGAGTCAAACACGCAATAGCATACTGGAACTGGGATTTTGAAGCCTCATGCAAGGCTTTTTTGCAAGATACACGTGCCATAGTGAACAAGATCATTCTCAAAATGAGGTTGTTGGTGATTGTTTTTATCTTCACCTTCCCTCTGTTGGTCATTATGGCACATGGAAAATGCCTCTGGACTAGAGTTCTTGTAGTTTCACCCCCTTGGAGAGATCCAAAGAGTTGGACCGCTTCCCCTCGTCGGGAAAACCCTGTGATGAAGTATATATCCATCTCCTCAAGTTCTAGTTCCTGGCCTTTTACGATGAAGATCTCTCGATCTACATCCTAGTGACTGATCAAATAGGGCAACAATTCCATCTGGGCCCTTAACCCTATGGTCCTGAAGAATTTTAGCAACCCACAATTCCTCAGAGCGTGTCTGCATTCAAGATTCTAAGCTGCTTGATCTTCTTTGGCCTCATGGCCTCTTTATTTCCACTCCAGAACCATGATCTCCTACAAAACATCATTTAACACCAATTAATGTTGTTTTCATGGATTAAGATAAAATAAAAATTAAAAAATTAAAAAAATTAAAAATTAAAAATAAAATAAAATTCTTGGAAAGGGTTTTTCTTTAAAACACTTCGCCTCGGCACCATCGTGTCTGTTTTTACAAACAGAACGACATCATAGCGCGAGCCTTTGGGCTCAAGTGCGATCATCACAGGTTCGATGACCATACCCACGATGATCGTCGATGCCCTAAAAATTAAAAATCCTCCCTTATAGCATATAAATTATCATTTAAAGTGCATAAAAAGGTGATAAAATGCAAGAGTAGGGATGGGCCTCTTACCTATCGTAAACGGTTCGTGAAATGGCACTCTAGATCTCCCACAATGACCACTTGAAAATCGAGAAAATTAGGGCACAAATGCACTTTCAGAGCTTACTATGGTAAAAAATATAATTATTTTTGGTTATTTATAAGCTTTTCAGGGTTAGAAATGTTTTATTTTCTATATGGGTATTCTGGTTACAACTAGGTTTTGGTCTCAGACCCATACAAACTTCTCACAACATTTCACACAGTCGGGTACATTTTCATTAAGAAGAATTCCATTTTGGCTAGTAAATGCCAGTTTGAAATTCCAACAAGAAATGGACATCACATTTTGTGGACTAGTCGGGAAGAACATTGTGGTGAAGTAAAATTATAAGTGCAAATATGAATAAATTCCTTTAGCCCGATAATGGGTCTAGCCACAACAGATACATTCTATGGATGATTTCCTTAGGTTAGAATCAATCAAGAGGGCCTACCTCTTGGTCGCTTATCCTATTTGATGAAGTCTTCGCTTGCTCGCTCCAGCAATCTCTCACTTCCTTCCTCAAGTTCCTGAAACAAGTAAACGACAAGAACACACAAACATAATGAAGACAAATTGCAATTCAACCTACTTAATGAGTCAAGAAGCATTAATACATGGATATGTAATGTTACAAAACATGTAGGAAATTAATCAATAGTTGCATATATTAATATCAAAGAGAGATTACATCCATTCATCTTGATGTTGCAGTGTTCCTCTGACAAGACTGGGTTCCCACACACTTCTACTAGCATTCTATGATGACTTCAAACAATAATAGTTTAAAGGCTCTTCGCTTTGGGCTTCACTCCAAACCAAAACACACTTCTCCCTCACACAACTAGGTAGCTACAATTAGTAATAGCTTGCTTTTCTACTCCAAAATAGTATTAACACTCAACAATAACTCTGCCACAACTATCAACTGTGACTATAACATTCACACACTAGTTTGTGCTTGGGAAGAAGGGAGGTATATAGGAAATATGGATGGGATATGGATCCTCTTTTCATGGGAGAAATACTCATCCCTTGAGGAGTTCCATCATTATAGGGGAAAAGAGCCCAAACTGTCATCCTCGACCCCATCTAGGCAAACGATTTACCAGACTTTCATTACGAAGCTTCTAGAGGTGGAAGCTTCGACTCTAATTTAAAAAAAAAAATCCATAATAGGACTGGCGCGAATGAAACACAACTCGTTGCTCCGGGCAGCATGAGGAGTAGTGCTAATATTTTCACATTTGCATAGGGAAGACAAAGGTCATTAGCGCCAGTCTTGTAAACTAGGCAAAACAGAAGTTTCAGGGGAAATGGTGCAAAAGGGAAATGATCTACTCATGAAGAGGGCCATAATGGGAGTTTCCCCAAGAAGTAAAATCATGTGAGGTTCACTATAGAGGTCCTACAGGATCAAGGAATGCGGAGTACAGGGACAATGACAAAATGTTATGTAACAGATGCCCCCTAAAGCGTGAAGGCCGAGCTAGAGTGCGGTATGAAATGCTTTATAAATCAATGCGGGGAACTAGTCTACCATCGGAAAACCTGCAAGAAAGTATAGATACATATACATAAACTAATATCTCTGTCAAATGATACATGAATCGTCGCATGGACACAACCATCCAGAGAATGATCATGCAAATGGATCCAGGTATGAGCGCAGCCATCCGTCAAAGAGGATCATAATGAAACCAAGGTATGGTCGCATCCATCCAATAATAAGAAGGATCACATATGATAACTCATGATCTAGTCGCAGCCAGCCATCTGAAAGAGACATGCATATCATCACAATCATGTCACACCACTTCGCAACCTGGACTTGTGTGATCTGAGCCTAGGGTCTTACGATCCAACATGACCTGATCAAAGTACAGATCCTAGCGTGCGAATGGATGTGTTGAAGTCAAGCATGCTAGAAAGTCACTTGATTACCAATCAATGATGTAAGCTGTTAACAAGCACGAGAGAAACCACCAATAATGATAATGGCCCTCAAGGTACTATCAACGCAATTCATGGAATGTGAATATAGGAACTGAAGTCGAACACCCATGCAATCACTCGATCGAAATCCAATGATGTGAACTTGTCATCGAGTGCGAAGAACTTGCCATTAGGACATGCAAGCTCTAAGGTACTAGAAGGGAGTCTCTCAGTCAACTTCCTAGATAATGAGTTGAAGTCAACGGAAAGCTACCTTGTCGAAGGAGGGCCATAATGAATCCCACATCATGGACGCGAGACAAGAGGATGCAAAATGAATTTGGATGATATAGAGAATCAGAGGTAAGTGTAACTGCAAAAGGACAACTCTTGAACATATCAGCAACACAATTGAAATTTTGGTAGTTTTTGGATCCACAGAATCGGTGGTCATGATGACGTGGTAGAGATTAGATGGAAGGAAAAAATGAATGGCCCAAACCCAGGAAGTTAAACGATACAAAGGAGGATGTCCCAAAATGACACGAAGTAAAGAGTGTCACGTTCAAGAGTGAGTTGCCGACAATAATGATAGATTTCCAAAGTTTCCCCCACCATTTCTAGCGAGTACCCCAATTGTTTTCTAATCGCAAGCTTGAAGGGGATAACATATTTGTGCACTATAAGTTCATCCTTCGAATGAATCCGACCTCGTAAGTTTAACAAGCCCTAAGAAGGAGAAGCTCATGTTCGTCATGATGATGAATCCAGTGTCGTTTAATAATTTAACGAGTCCAACAAAGGTGTAACTCGGTATCTTTTTCATGTTTAGAGAGTTTGAAAAAGACACATAAAAGAAAACTCCACATGTTCCCTTTTCATTAATTTGTGTCTCTCAAGCCCGAAAAGGTAGAAAACAATACTTGAGAGAACCACTTGACCATTTCAGTCAAAGAGTACCTTTTTCGTAAATACTGCATCCCAGCCCATAAAGGGATAAACTTATACTGGGTGCACGACGTTACACATGCGTTAACGAGTTTGAAACGACAAGGGCTCGACCATATTTTTGCTTTTAAAGGGTTGGAAAAGAGCTGAAAACAAACCCCCCATTTTTATTCTTTTTAACAAGTCAAAAAGGGAAAAATACTCGGCAATATTTTCATCTGAGTTTATCGAGTTGAGAAAAGAGCTGAAACGTAACTCATCATCATCATTGAACATCCATCACCTGTTCCTGCACAGGTAAGGCAAAGTGTATTATCGAGTCCTTGAGGCAAAATAAGTCAAAAATATTTAGAAAACCTGATATTTTCATGAAAAAATGAACAAAGAGGGGGAAAGTAAATATATTTTTACCATTTACCATTTTACCTTTGCATTGAAGACTTTTTACCCACTTTTGCCCTAGTTGTTCTGGAGCAGATTGCGAGAGATCTAGGAGGTCAATTGACAAGCTGTCAGTTCTAGGTAACAACTGAAGCCTTGAGCTCCATTTTCATGCCATCCATTTCTGTTTTTAGCCATTTTATTGGATTTTTAGGGAGGTTTTTGAAAAAAAAATTGCCCTCGATCAACGCGATTTCCAAGAACGGGATCGCGCAGGCCGAGGGTGATTTGCACAACCATCTGCGCCAATCGGCGCAATAGTTTTTAAAACAAGCACTTTGGTGCCGTGGATAGGATAAAACCATTTTTTCTCAAAAACTGACTGTTTAAACTTGAATTTTATGTGCCAAGGATTATTATTGACTCAAATTAATGGCTTTTACAAAAGAGAAATCGCCAAAAATGGTGGATTGGAAGGAAAGGGAACAGGAAGATGTTGAAACCCAGGCAATGAATGATCCAAATTGCCTGGAGGCTTTAAGGGCTTGCAGGTTCCTCAATTTCTTCCTTACACCAGGGATGTCGACCCAACTCGAGTTGCTTTGATACTTGATAAGCCTTTGGGACATTAATCGTGAGATTTTTTTCATTGGGGACCAAGAGTTGGAGTTAACAACTTCAGATATCTACTTCATCACTAGACTGTCTCGTAGAGGTGAGCCAGTGAACTTGTATGGGTTACGTTTGATCGGGGCAAGCTTATCTTCCCTGCTTGCCGAACACTACCCTAAGTCCCTAAAATCCAAAAGTGGGAAGATAGAGATTTCCAGTGTGTGGGATTTGACACTAAGGTTGCTTCTGTTGACTATCAAGAGAGTGGTAGGGTCCCAAGCGGAACATGAGATTAACAAGTCAAAGTTCCATTATGCTATTTACTGCACAGCTCCTACGATCTTCCACTGGGAAGAGGCCATGAAGATGAACATCAGCTGCTAGTTGTCCAAGGCCAAGGCAGGGAATCTAAAGCAATTTGGCTTCAGATCAATGCTTGTGACCTTTTACCTAGAACGAGTGCCACTGTTCTAGTATCAGTTGACTGAGGTCAATCCTCCTGCGCCACGCGATCTGTGGATGGACTGTTGGAGTCATTTGATGCCCAGGATCACTGGGGGTCAGCATATGTCATACCGACCTGCATTCTTCTCATGGCTACAATGATATAAGATCATCATGGAGGACTACCCATACAGAGACACTAATTTCCGTGGAGATCCAGATATGCCCTTACTAGATGGAGAGGACTTTGATGACGAAGGTAAAAATCAAATTTTTAATTTTTGTCGGTATATGCGTGCTTATAACATTTTTCTTGTTTATGCAAATGTTGGACTAAAGCGGTCGATCGGGATGTCTTTGATAGCTAGGCGCGTACCCTGCCATATTGACGCTGTCACCTCTTATCAGGAAGGGAGCGACAACGAGGAAGAGATCATGAGGAACCTCGAGGGGTTAACTCATGGTGTCCCGGAGTATGCTTGGATAGGAGACATGCCCCATCGGTACCAAAGACACACGGTGGGAGTCTCAGATCGGATCTACCAATTGTTGAGTCGTATTGCATGAGCTATCTCATGCTACCATGACCACCATGCTGAGTATGAGGCCTACAAGCCACCGATGTTATTTCAGACACACATATTATTTTTGGGGGTCTGATGTATCAACATTCTCACCATATTATATATATATATATATTATATATAATATATATATAATATATATATATATATTAATATATATATAATAATATATATATAATACATATGTTGTATTTCCTGTGTATTATGGTACAAATGGTTTGTCTTATCTTTTACATGTTTCGTAAATGTCTATCCAGCACGTAATTTGCTAATGCATCTGTCAATGTTTCATGTGTCTAGGAATATGATGATATGTAATATAATCAAAATGCCTTTCCAATAAACAGATACGGAGATACATTCGTAATATTTGAGGGTTCCTGATGAAATATTTCCCGTTGAGTTGAAGGACGACAAGTTGTGAATCTAGGTTGATAACCAATTATTTGATGCCCAGAGCGATGGCTTCTGACAGCAGTTCGATGACCACACTGTATTCAGCAATGTTTTTGGTTGTGCGACCTAGGTAGATACCTTGAAGGTCAATCAACTCACTGTTAGGGTCATAGATAGCCCATGCCGCGGATGATAGGTTTCGGGTACTATGGCAAGCACCATCGGCAAAACCAATGTGAGGAGTTGCAGACATCTGCAAAGCAAGAAAAACATAGTAAACAAGAAATTTGTTTGAAAACAATCACACAAAACCATGTTGTACAAAAATGAATCACACACTAATGTACATAAGTAACCATGAAAGATGACCTAAGCATAGTACTTTTTGAGGGAGTCCATGCTGGGACTCAGGTAATCAATCAACATAGATGAACACTTTTGTTTTACCATTGCCATGACAAGTAAGCATCGACTCGACCAAATAATAGAGTAGAACTCATATAAGGCTTCGCCCCCATACCCCCTGGATGAGGGAGGGTTACAAGTTAGAGGACAATCGGTGAAAACTTGGGGAGGGTGAAAAATCTTGAATCCATGAAGGGATAGAGGTGCCCTCAGTTGAAATATCTTGACCATGTCAGGATAAACTGACACATCAATGAGCAGTGGAGAAGAGAAGTCTCCAAAAAAGGTACACATGACCACCAGGCAAGGCAGGAACGAGGAGCAATGATGAGTATCGATCCATGGTGGTTCCTTGAGAGACATGATTTCCATGATACCTTCATTAGCGAGGAAGGTCTCGGCTAAGGGATCAAATGATTCCAAAGCGCCAAGCCAAGGGGATTGAGAGTACATATCGAAAGAGGTCTTTTACATATGAGAATTAGAGGATGTAGAGTTCAAAGCTGAAACAATTTCCACGTAATTGACTTCAATGGGACTAAGTGGCATAACCTCGCCCCAAGTATCAACAAGATCTGGTGCAGGTTTGACCCAGGGATCAAATTTGACTGAGACCATGTTGACAGAGGCAACATGAGGAGGTGGGAGTGGAAAAATTCCCATTAAGGCAAAATATTTGAAGAGACCCGCCCCCACACTCTCATAGGGTGCACGAGAGTGCTTGACGTACGAAACATTTCCATCCGAGGAGGACGAGGCAAAGAAAGGTAGTTGACTGATGGTAAAAATATTCCCTTGATGGGGAAACAGATCACGTGAAATAAAGAGGAGGCCATGGCATGCATGGCAACAATCTCTACTTCTACTTACATTGTATTACCTTCTAGGGTGATGGCAAGGTTAGGTAAGACACCAAAGGGTCATGAATCACACCTGTCGAAAGCTTCCAAAGTGTTCGAAGATTGGTTCAGTGCAGGGGAACCAATAGCCTTCCAACATGTAGTTGACATGATGCAGGTGGAAGCACCTTCATCAATGACATTGCGGTGGATGGTATTCTCATTATGATTACCTGAATAAGAAAGGAAATCTGATGAGGGAGTTGTGGAACATGGTTCTCCAGATTGAAACATATCAAATTAGAATCGGTGGGATCGATGCCTTCGATAGCTGACAACAAATATTTCCGCTGTGATGGGTAGTTTTGGAGTACCTCAAGAGCCGACATGGATAACAGGGCCTGAGCCAAATCCTCAACAATATTGTAGTGTTCAGTGGCTCGAGCATTGGGACTATACTAGGATTTCCATAGCACACCTCGAGAGGGTGACCGTGTAGCAAAATCAAGGTTAGGGTGCTCGATTTGTAGAGGGCCAGAACTCGGGGTAGAAGAAGAAGAAGGTGCATATTCTTTTTCTTTCCTAGTTATCGGAGCTAGAGTTTGATAATCTTTCGATTGGGTAGACACATTAATAGGCGCGCTCATCATGAAGACTTGAGATCTGGAGGAAGCAGATCAGGGTTGGTCTACCATTTGGGTCTGCTGAGACGAAAATGGCTCATTAAGGACAACAGGGATCCCTTTGAGCAGGCGACTAACTTTGGATCATCAAGGAAAATCCTTAGTGTAGTTATCCTCCTAGAAAATGAGGCAAGAATACTTGGGTTTCTGTTGTGAATATTCGCCATCAAATGATTTGGGAGGACCCTGTTTCGGGGCATCAACTTTAGCTTTTCCTTTGCCTTTCTTCTTTCCTTTTGAGGATTTGTCCGTTGCGGTAGACTAGACAATTTGGACCTCTGAGGTTTTACCAGGGCCAAGTGGATTCTAAGATGAACTATTAGGAGCAGAATTCAAGACTGACTTCTCTTTGGAAGAAGTTTTAGTAGGGGTCTAGGATACTGAACCAATAACTCCATCAACAGGAGGAACAACTGGTGACTTTGATGTTGTGGGATCGGATGATGGCTATGGAGCATCGAGTAACAACTCGTATAAAGTGCCAGACTAAGAGTAAACTAGATCCAAGTACTGGGCATGAGCGATGGCTTGTTGTTTAGTGACGCATCCACCCATAGCTATATCACAAGCAATTGGGGCTACAAATGATTTGGTAAACCATTCAGTGAGCAACTAATCAACTATCTCAAATTTGATCAGGCGACGTCTATGTCTCTATTCATGGATATGATCAGAGATGTGTGTCGTGGTGTCTTGCTTAAGCGACGTGAGAAAATAGGTGCTAGTTTCATAGCGAACTGACAACTGAAAATGTATGAGGAAAGCCATGGCTAATGAATTAAAGTCATGGAAAATACTCCAAGGTAGCTCGATGTACCATTTCGTTGTTACACCCGTGAGGGTTCGTTGGAAAAGATGAAGATGAATGGAATCGTCCACGTACAAGTTCAACAAGCACCATAGGTGATATGTCATCACATGGGCTTGAGGATCTTCTTTAGATTTTCCATCAAAATTTAGGCAATCACTTGGTATCTTGGAAGACAGCGAAGGCCAGTACGAAAAATGAAGGATTGGATCATTCGTAAGGTGTGATACATCTGGCAACTTGAGTGTAGCCAAGAAATGTAATTGAGTGTTAAAAGCCATGGGAGGTCAATAGGCGGGCCCATAAGGAGGAGCACATCCCTGCTGGTAATAATTTTGGCCCCACAGTGGGGGATTTTGGCCATATCGCATCAGAGGCTGCCCCCATTGTGGATTACCTTGACCATAGGGAGGATTCTGACCTTGAATACCTTGAAACTATCCAGGAATAGGTTGTTGATAGGCAACATATGTGTTAAAAGGTTGTTGATCCTGTTGACCTTGAACATATGGATATGGGACTTGCTGTCTTGGAACATAAGGCTGATGAACATGTTGTCCTAAACAAGAGGGTTCTAGACCTACAGTGCTTGGGCATAAGGTTGATATGCTTGTTTCCCTTGGATGTACTGGTTTTGTACCTAGTGCCCTTGGCCGGTAGGATTCTAAACCTGTTGACCTAGGACAAGAGGATTCTGGGCCTGCTGCTATAGGACTTGACCTTGACCCTAACCCTGCAAGGGTTGACCTTGTTGGTATGTATACAAGGGTTGCTACTGCCCTGGTTGGTTTTGTTGTTGCAAGGGCTAAACTTGTGGTTGAAAAATTTGTCCCTGGGTTTGTAGAGGTTGGCCCTATGAGGGTATGGGTTGAGAGGTATGTGGAGCATATTGCATCTACTACTGCAAGGCTTGCTGCAACTGCTGTAAGGATTGACCTTGTGGTTGTTTCAAGAGACCTTGTTGCGGGATAATTTTCCCTTGCTCTTGCACAGAGAGCCCTTGTTGCAACAAAGGTTACCCTTGCGATAACAAAGGCTGCCCTGGTTGTTGTAAAGGTTGTTGCAAGGGTGCTTGAACAATTCTCGGGAAATTACAGAACTAAATCTGGCCGTAGCCAGGCTGGATGTATTGCCCAGCTTGGAGGGTGTAAGGTTGATTAACCAATCCTTGAGAACCATATGGAACGTAGGGATTTTAGTATTAGACCTGAGCCCCATAGGGATGTTGATACTGAACATTGCTCGATCCAGATGGACCAAAGGGATTCTAAACATGTTGGTAATAAACATTGTTTGATCCAACAGGGTAAGCAGGGTTATAAATAATACCATAAGAGGGATGGTTTATACCAAACATGTGAGCTTGTGAGCCGCTCACTTTAGTGACACCTGACACAATAGAGACATTCAGGTTCTGCCCCCCAGGTGGTGGCACAATTTGGCCACTGACTAATGGGATAGAGGAACTAATAGAGATAATCTTTGAAACTACCGGTTGTGAATGACGTGTAACTAGGATCAATGATACAAGGGTATTTGGAATGGTGGGTTGCACCAGGACTGAAGTAACAGCCTATTGGGAAGTTGTGTTCATGACAAACACACCTAATGTAGGCCTGACACCTGACACCCATAAGGATTATGGTAGAGTGATGAGGCACCAGGTGTGACTAAAACTAAGTGCCCCAAAGACACATAGTTGGGTGGCAAACTAGCAGGAATACCTTTCGAATAAGGGAAACCCTCGGGAGGTAACTTCAATTGAATTTCTCCCCCCTCAACAGTGTGTGGAGTAGAAACTTTGGACTCATCTGGAGATGTGACTGGAGCATCACCTTCAAATTCCATATTTGAAAACAAACAACAACGAATGGCTGAACTTGTACTGGGGGATAGTACAGAAGGAACACCCGGCTGGTCGTAGGGACTATAAGGACGCTTCGGTGATATCTCAACAATGTTAAATAGAGGGTTCGGGGGATAGATAACCATTCCAGGCTTACCTTCAGTGGTCGCCGAGTTCTCTAGAGTTCAAATGAGATTTTCTAGAGATTCCGAGCCAAGATTAGCAGATGACCCTGAATTGAAAGTAGGTGGAGGACGATATGACAATGGTTTAACACTCAAAACAATTGCGAGTTCAGCATTTTGGTCCTCAATTGACTCTGATAACTCAGGAAATGGCTCCTCAGACAATCTTTCAGACAAAGGAGAGGAAGAGTAATAGGGTGAACCAGATGGTTCAGCCACACTGACCTTGTCTTAGTCGACAGAACAAATAACCTAAAGGATTTAAAATGTCCTTTTAAGGGAAATCACGATTTGTTCAAAAAGACTAATAGGATGTTTTGGATTGTTGGCAATCAATTATTAAGATGAATAAAAGACTAATGTTATTTCATTTTTTAAGAGTCAAGAAACAAACAAAGATGACTCTATCACTTTCGATTGGAAATGAGCTAGAAAGGACAAGTGCTCGAATGATATGTTAAATTTAATGAGTCAAAAAGATCAAATGACTGCTCTGGATGATCTAGGTAAACAAGATTACCAGGCAACCATGAACTGCAGAATACCTCTTGGAGAACCAAGAACTACAAACAGACAATCTCCCTAAATATTGTGTTTGGTGTATCACGTTCGCAAGGCAGCCAGCTCAGCTTCCTAAGGATAAAAGGATTGCAACCTAGTGGCGTCTCCAATTATATACTTGACAGTACGGGGGACACAAATCCATGCTAGCACTGTCTAATGCCGAAGCTAACGGCAGCTGCTAGGTTTAAAGACATCGGAACATGTCTCTAGCCTAGACCTTCTAGATATGATCGTTATGTCAAATGCGCCTTAGGTTAATTGAATTCATTTTAGAGTTGATCTTGAGTTAAGTTTTAGTTTTCAGGTCTTAGCAATGCTACTCAACAAACCTAAAATGCAACTAAATGAGATAAGACCCTTTCAATTCGATGAAATTCCTACACTAGAGAGGGTAGAAACTACTCAATCAAATGCAAACAATCAAACAACTGAAACCGAAATGATTTTTCACTACCTTACTTTTTCTAAAAATAAACTAATGAAAAATGCATTCCAATTCCTAATTTCTTGACAAGCACTTATCTATTAGTCCTTTCAAAACGAAGAATTCTCTTCCTTTTTCAAATGTTGATGTGATTTTGGTCTCAAAAAGATGCATTTTTTTGTAACATAATGATGCAACAGGCTAGAATTTCATGCTTTCTCATGAAACAATGAAACAAACTTTTTGAATACAATCTTTCAATGAAAATTTTTTCGAGACAGTGAGCCCTTCAAGCAGATGAAAACATGAAAGGATAAGTTCATTCAGATCAATGAAACACTGGCTTTGCCAAACACAAGGCCAACAATGTAATCTATGCCAGAAAGAGACGTTCAAGCTAGTCAACGAAAATTTTTCAAACTTGTGCAAAAAGAGGTCAAAGTCGTAAAAAGGACCAAAAACCAAACACAAGTAAACACACCTATAATCTGACTTGGTGAGTTCACAAACTGTTGAATGGGCGACCAACTAGATGCCCTAGTGTCGTTGGCCACTCAATGACTCAATCAATCAAATAACAGGATGACAAGCCAACAACCAAGCAAAACCAAATGAAAAGTGGCTTTCTAATCAGGGAGAAAATAGTCAGAAAGGCTCATGGGGTCAAAATACAAGAGCAAAACACACTGGCCAAGATTGGGGTCAAGCCCTAATCTTCACTTACTATCATCGACGCGACTGCCGAATCGAAAGCAAATGCTAGAGGCTAGTCGTCGCGAATCTTCCTCAACAATTCGCGCTAGTCAACACAACTGTCAGCGGATTAAGTGCGTTGGTTGAGGTAACTAAGGAAAAATAAAAAAAATTCAACACAGGGACCAAATTTACTATTATGAATTTTAGACTTAGGTCAATAAGCAGGAGAAAAGAAATAGAACCAAAGGGAAAATGTGAAGCTAGAACAGTTCTCAAGAAATCATGAAATCCAAAACAAATAAAAGGATTAGGATCCCCAGCAGAGTCACCAATTTGTGGTGAAGTAAAATTATAAGTGTAGATACGAATGAATTCCTCTAGCCCGATAATGGGTATAGCCACAACAGATACATTCTATGGAAGATTTCCTTAGGTTAGAATCAATCAAGAAGGCATACCTCTTGGTCGCTTATCCTGTTTGATGAAGTATTCGCTTGCTCGCTCTAGAAATCTCTCGCTTCCTTCTTCATGTTCCTAAAACAAGTAAACAACAACACATAAACATAATAATAGACAAATTTCAATTCACTCTACTTAATGAGTCAAGAAGCATTAATACATGGATATGTAATATTACAAACCCCATCCGGCCAAACCATTTACTAGACTTCCATTACGGAGCTTCTAGAGCTTGAAGCTTCGTCTCTAATTTAAAAAACTTTCCATAACAATACCGACGCGACTTAAACATAGCTCAGTCACTCTGGTCAGTACGAGGAGTAGTGCTAATCTTTGCACATCGATGTGGGGGAGACAAAGGCCATGAGAACCAGTCTTGTAAACTAGGCAAAACAGAAGTTTCAGGGAAAATGGTGCAAAAGGGAAATGATCTGCTCATGCATAGGGACATAATGGGAGTTTCTCCATGAAGGCAAAGCATGCAGGGTTCACTATAGAGGTCCTCTAGGATCAAGGAATGGGGAGAATAGGGACAGTGACAAAATGTTGTGTAACAAGCGTAGCGGTCCATCTCGACAATTTGACTATGTTTTCCAAGAAAATACCTAACCACCTGTGCCATCTGAAGGAAATTTTCAAGCAGTGTCAGAAATATGGGATATCCCTTAATCCCAAGAACAATATTTTTTGCAGTGTCTGAGGGTGATATCTTGGGCCATATTATCGTGAAGAGTGGGATCAAGGTAGACTCAGAAAGGGCCAAATCTATAATGCAAACTCCCTTCCCAGTAATCAAGAAAGCTATGTAGTCCTTCCTGGGAAATATAAATTTTCTCTGCAAATTCATCTTCGATTATGCTCATATCGTGAAACCCATTCAATAGATGGTAATGAAGGATGCGAGATATAAATGGGATAAGAGGGAAAAGGATGCATTTCTATGTATTAAGCAAGTTATTGTAGATGCACCTGCTTTGTACAACACAGATTTCAACAAATATTTTATGCTTTACACTTTCACTTTTGATACTTCTCTCACTATTGTGCTTACACAAAAGGATGATCATAATAATGACCGAACAATATATTTCATGAGTTCCAACCTTCAAGGACCCGAACTCAACTACCTCACAATTGACAAACAAGCTTATGTAGTCTACAAGGCAATGAAGCATTTCCGGCCCTATCTCTTGAAAAATCACTGTATTATCTTTGTGTCGCACCCAACAGTTAGATCATTGTTTGTTCAACAAGAGTTGGGTGAAATAAGAGAAAACTGGATAACTGGTTTGCAGGAGTACAACTTAAATTTCAAGCCAGTTCACACGGTCAAGGGCCATGATCTTTATCGGCTAGTAGCATAAGCAATAGATGCAAAAGAACAAGATCCATCTAAATGAGAGAATGAATTTGAAATGTATAATGTTGAGTGAGCTTCCCCCACTACCATCCAAACTCTTGGTACGCGGATGTGCACCAATACCTTGAGCATGGCACCTTTCCCTCTCACTTATCTGCATAGCAAAAGAGGGCACTCAGGCTCAAACCATTATCTTACCATTTGGTGCATGGAGTGTTTTTTAGAAAGTACCATAACAGAGTTCTACCCAGTTGTTTGGAAGCACATGGTTTAGAAAGAGTATTGCGTGATCTCCATGACGAACCAACCGACAGACACTTCATGGGCAACACAACCGCATAGAAGGTTATGTGGTTTAGTTTCTATTAGAACACATTATTCAAAGATGCCTATGCCTATGCCCACAAGTGTCTGGTCTATCAAAAGTGTGCCGATAGAGGAGAGAAGTCAACTGCCCCATTGCAACCTATTGTAGTAGAAGAACCATTTCGATAATGGGGTTTAGATGTGATTGGTGAAATTTTTCCGCACTCATCAAAGCCACACCGCTATAACCTTACTGATACATACTGCTTCACACAGTGGACAAAAGAAATTCTTCTCAAACAAGTGAATGACCAGGAAGTCATCAACTTCCTTAAGCAGAATATCATTTTGTTGATGGTGTTGGACCTGCCAACATGTCAAGGGGATCTTTGCGGTAAGAAGTCCCAATTAGAACTCAGACCATTTGGTGTAGGAGTCCTAGCAATGGGTCGTAAGGTAATGCCTTGACTGCGATGTCACACAGAGGCAAGTAAAATAGCTCTGTCAATAGCAAGGTTGTGACTGATGCAGAGAGTCAAGGAATGTGTACGAGAGGTTCCAACACTTCGTAGTGAGAGGAAGGTGAAGGTGAGTTCCAAGTTTAAAGGGATCAGTCCCAACTTGGCTAGGAACACACCACACAAAGGACATGCACATCTTCCAGGGGAGCAGTCCAATCAGATGTGGCAGTCACAACATACAAGGTAAGATAACACAAACAACACTCGCGGATCAGTCCAAGATGAGTGTGATGGTTGATATAGAACGGTTCATGAGAAAGGTCTATATGATGTCCTATAGAGTAGTCAATGTAGACGATGAAAACATTAATAACATATGCAACACATTAACAACAAGATTCATATAATTTCATACAAATCATTTCATACATAAGTATGTAAGTTAAACAACATATATCATTAAGGCAATTGGAACAATCCAACTACAATAACAACATATGCATGAAAATGTGTTGGCTCTTATTATATAAAGAAGTGTAAGTCACAAACATACAATACACCATGTAAACCTACTAGCCCCAACACTGGAATGCTACAGCCACATCCGCCTACTCCTCCAAAGAGATGTACTAGCTCCGTGCAGTGGAGAAGCCAAGGCACATTACAATACTGTCCAAGCCTTCTTCAAAATAGTCTTAGTAAAAGCTTGGCTGACCAAAAGCCTATACAATGAGTTATGAGGGACTATTTATCGCAAAGGGTGGGGTGACCCTTGAAAATCCCCTTTGTGACCATTCAACTACCCTCATGACTCTTCACCTACTCTATGACTGTTACATTCACTCTTGACACTTGACTTACACTTGACATGACTCAACATTACAATGCACATGTACTCATGTGAGACAACATGACTTGAGCAAGCCTTGCAAATCATAACTGACACTCGGTCCGCTATGATGAGACCAACTCTTTGACATGCTTGTGATGGTGAAGGTGGTGAGCTACTACCAAGCTTAGTCATCCATGATGGTGTGCATGCACCTCATGGTGACATTTTGTTGAAGCAAACTCTTACCTCCATTGCAATCGGTGCATTGGTTCGGCCCCTTCACCCAACTTGTCTACTAACATGCGCATGGTCTTCTTGGGTATGGTTGAACTGAAAACACAATGATGCATAGTGGCCACGCTGATATTTAAGTGTGTGCTGGTGGTCATGCACATCAACTTGTCAAGGTACATGTTCAGCCTTAGTTGGACTTGCTTCTTATCTTCGCCTTGGTGAATGTGTGGAACGGGTTGGTGATGCAGGAGCATATGGACTTAGCCAGCAATGTGATCGTATGTTCACATGTTGTGGCTAACAAGAGGTGAATTTCATTGACCTGAGTGGACAAAATCAATTCTTAGTAGAGAGAGTTGGATCTCTCGAAAATTATGTTTACTCCAATTATTGTAATAATTAGAATATTGTATTATTTTTAGAATATGAGATAAGTTGTTAGTATAGGTGTGTATCAAAGCTTGAGAATAGGGATTTAATGATAGATATTGAGTTGTCAATGTAGTTAGGATAGGATTTGATTCATAAAAGAGGAACTATGTAATGACAGAGAGATTAGATAATCGAGAATAGAGTGAGTAAGCGAGAGTTTGAGTGAGAGATAGGGTTTGAGATTGAAATAGAGGTTAGACAAACTGTTGTAATCAAGCTGAGAGGGCCAAGACTCTGTAATTTTCATTTTGTTGAATAATTGATTGAAGTGTGGTGTGGAAACATTGTTCTAGTGCAGAAATTCATTTGTATTTGTGTATCAGTGTTCTGTACCCTATTAGGGTATTTTTCTCTATTCATACATATTATTGAATATCTCAGTTGATTAATATTAATATTGAGATTAAGCGTTAAAATTTCCTTAAGCATATTTATTAAGATTGTTGATTAAGCACGTGGTAGTATTTGATAAGTGGGAAGTGGTATATCGCATGCCCTAAATGTGGTAAGCGGTATTCCTAAATTTCACGCGATTAGCCTAAGTGGGTGACACGTAGCATAGGAAATCCACTTTTATCGTGTGCCCTTGACCTAATATCGGTCGCCCAAGAATTCACACGAGATTGTGCAATAGTCATTCAATTGGACTGGTCACATCGACGGTGGAGATCGTCTAGGCTAGTTGGCGAGCGGATGACGTGACATCCATTGGATCTAAAGGAGTGAAATCAATGGCGTGGATTGAAGCGCCTGACAAAGGGAAAAGTCAAAGAAGGACCGCCGGTTATTGGTCAAGTAAGCAGGACCCTCGGGAAAAATCCATGTACAAGATCCGTCAACGCGAAGCTGATTGGTTACAAAGTTAGCCATAGTCTAATTCCAAACTACCACCTCATTTTCATCAACCTCCTACGTCATTTTGGTATTAGAGCACAAAGATTAAGTTTTGCTACAATAAACATGCCACCGAGGAGAGAAGGAGGCATAGGTTGGGGAAGACATGTAGCAAATGCAGTTCTGCTAGATGAGATCCGAAATCTGCGTACAAGGATGGAGACAATGGAGACTGCTCAGAGGAGAGAACCTGATGAAGGAGATGCCAGTGCTGTAGAAGAATCTTCTGAGGAAGAGGAAGAGGATGAAATTGAAGCTTCCAAAGTTATCAAGATATTGGCTAAAGAAAGTGGAAGAAAAAAGGTGGAAATACCTTTGTATGATGGGAACCTCAATGTAGAAGAGTTAATGGACTGGATCAGTTCATTAGACAAGTATTTTGACAATGAGGAGGTTGATGATAAAAAGAAGGTGAAATTTGTAGTTACCAGATTGAAGGGTCATGCAGCTATCTGGAGGGATGAATTACAAACATCCAGAGCACAAAAAGGGAAGTCCAAGGTCAAATAATGGGATAAAATGTTGAGTAGATTGAAAGCAAAATTTATGACAAAATATTACCAGTTAAATACTTTCAGACAGTTACAAAATTTGAGGCAAAAAGGAATGACTGTCAAAAGAATACACATAAGAGTTTTATAAGCTGAGCATTAGAGCAAGACATGCAGAAGATGATGTAGAAAAGGTAGCTAGGTACATCAATGGCTTGAGATATGACATACAGGATGAAATCATCTTGTTGAGTCTGAAGACAATTGAAGATGCCTATCAAGTAGCTTTGAAGGCAGAAGAGAAGATGTTGAGGAAGCAAAATCAGAGGAATAGTGGAAAAGTTCAGCAAGAGGTAGAGGAACTACCAGATCAAGGTTTCAGCACCCTCAGGGTGAAGCAGGAGGTTCAAGTAGTAGACCACCACAGGGAGGAGAATTTAGTAGAGGAAGATTTGCACCCATAGGAAGAGGTCGAGGAAGAGAAATTCGGTGTTACACATGTGGAGACTGGGGACATGGTTCATGGGACTGTCCTCATAATAAAGTAACAAATCAGAGGAATATGAATGTGGTTGAGGCAAGGGAAGAAAAACCTGAAATTGCAAACAAGGAAGAATCACCTAAAGTAGGAGAATCCTTGTTGTTGAAAGGGTATTGCTTAAGGCATAGAAAGAGACAGGAGAACCAGCTCAGAAAAAGAGTTTATTCAAAACTACATGCAAGTCCAAAGGAAAATGTTGTAAAGTAATAATTGATAGTGGAAGCACTAATAACCTTGTTCCTACTGAAATGGTGGATAAGTTAGGACTAGTGAAAACATTACACCCTACTCCTTAAAATGTATCATCGCTGCAAAAAGGACATCAGCTTATTGTGACAAAACAATGCAAGGTAGAGATACACATTGATACTTATAAGGATATGATATTGTATGATGTGATGCCAATGGATGTATGCGATGTGTTGCTGGGAAGACCATGGCAGTTTGATCGAAAAGCTATTCATGATGGGAGAAGAAATACTTACACTTTGGAGAAGGATGGAAATAAACACACACTGCTGCCATTGGAGGATGAAGTAGGAAAAGAAGCGCCTAGAAACAGTGTTATGCTGATGAGTGGGAAAGAATTGCTGCAAGAAGTCAAGGATGAACATATGCATTTTGCTGTCATAAGGAGACCTAAGGTAACTTTAACTTCCACAAACCTAGATGATTTATCTGAAGAAATCAAAACTCTGTTGAATGATTTTGTTGATATTATTGTGGATGAGTTTCCAAATGCATTACCACCCATCAGGAGTATTATCCATCATATTGATCTAATACCTAGAGCAAGTTTGCCAAACAAAGAAGCATACAGGTAACTCCCCAAGGAAATACAGAAGTTGGAATACAAGTATAGGAACGGATGGATAAGGGATTAATCAGAGAGAATCTTAGTCCATGTGTTGTACCAACAGTACTCAGTCCAAAGAAAGGTGGTGAATGGTGTATGTGTACATATTCTAGAGCCACAAACTATATTACTATTAGTTATAGATTTCCTTTACCGCACATGGATGATTTGATGGATTGTTTAAGTGGGTCAAAGTATTTTTCTAAAATAGATCTGAAGAGTGGATATCATCAAATAAGGATTAGAGAAGGAGATGAATGGAAGACTACATTTAAAACAAATAGTGGGTTGTATGAATGGTTAGTCATGCCTTTTGGACTCACTAATGCACCTAGCACATTCATGAGATTAATGAATGAAGTCTTGAAGGAATATGCAGGCAAGTTTGTCATTGTTTATCTTGATGATATTCTAGTTTTCAGTAGAAGTAAAGAAGAACATCTAGAGCAAATTAAGTTGGTTTTAAGAACTCTGTAGAAAGAGAAATTGCTGATAAATCTGAAGAAATGTAGTTTCATGAAAGAAGAATTAATATATTTTTGTTTTTTAGTTTCTAAAGAATGTTTTAAAATGGATCCAGAGAAAGTCCAAGCAATTTGGAACTGGCCTACTTCAAGAAACGTATTTGAGGTAAGAAGCTTTCATGGTCTTGCAAGTTTTTATAGAAAATTTATTAGAAGTTTTAGTCAGATTTGTGCACCAATTATTGAGACAATCAAAGAGCCTAATCAACCATTCAAGTGGACAGAAGTAGCAGACCAAAATTTTAAGTTGTTGAAGAAGAAAATATAGAGAAACCATTTTTAGCATTACCTGATTTTGGGAAAGTTTTCCAAGTTGAAACTGATGCTAGTGGAGTTGCAATTGGAGCAGTTTTGAGTTAGGAACAGAGACCAATAGCCTACTTTAGTTAGAAACTAAATGAAGCTAAGAAGAAGTATTCTTCTTATGATAAAGAATTTTATAGTATTGCGCAAGCTTTAAAAAATGGAGACACTATTTTCTACCAAAAGAGTTTGTATTATCTTATGACAATCATGTATTATGGTTCATAAACAACCAGCCAAAATTGAACCAGAAACATGCCATGTGGGTAGATTTTTTACAGAGTTTTACTTTTGTGATAAAACACACAAGTGGTAAGTTGAACAAAGTTGTTGATGCTTTGAGCAAGGTAAATTTCATTGTACAAGATTTAAGAGTTGGTGTTGTAGGATTTGAAGAAATGGTTGATATGCATAAAGATGATGCAAAATTCAAAGATATTTATGCAGTTTTAAAAAATCCAATAGTTCATAACAAAAGTCAATGGTTATATTATCTTATCCAAGGAGGTTTATTGTTTAAAGGTAACAAATTGTGCATTCCCAAATTTTCTATGAGGGAAAACATAATCAAGGAGAAACACAATGGAGGATTATCTGGTCAGTTTGGACAAGACAAAACCTTTACTCAGATAAATGCTTTTTACTATTGGCCAAAGATGTAAACTGATGTTAAGAAATTTGTTGAGAAGTGCAAAATCTATCAGCATGCTAAAGGGAGAAGCCAAAATACAAGATTGTACCAACCATTTCCAATACCAGACCGATCATGGGATGCAATTAGTATGGACTTTGTTTTGGGGTTAACTAGAACTCAAAAAGGGAATGATTCAATTGATGTTGTGGTAGATAGATTTTCCAAAATGGCACATTTCATTGCATGTAAAAAGACTAGTGATGCAACACATATTGCTAATCTTTTTTTTCAGAGGCTGTAAAGTTACATGGATTTCTTGTAAGTATTGTGTCTGATAGGGATACAAAGTTTGTTGGGCATGTTTGGAGAACTCTTTGGAAGAAACTAGGTGCCAAACTTAGTTTTAGTTTAGCATATCATCCTCAAACAGATGGATGGACCGAAGTGGTAAACAGAAGCTTGGGAAACATATAGATAAGTTTAGTGTATAACAATCCTAAGCAATGGGATTTATCACCTTCTAAAGCTAAGTTTTCTTATAATGACACTCCAAACTGAAGTACTAGGATGAATCTATTTCAGATTTTTTTTGGAATGAATCTAAGAGGTGTGTATGAACTCCGAAAATTGGGTAAACAGGAGACAAGAAGTGAAAAAGTTGAAGAGTTTGCAGATCAGATGCAGAGACTACAAGAAGGTGTCAAAGACAGATTGTAGGAAGGCAGTGGAAAATACAAACAGAGAGTTGATATGAAGAGGAGGGAAAATGAATTCCAAGTGGGAGATCTAGTGATGGTATACTTGAGAAAAGAAATATTTCGTGTTGGGACTTACAATAAACTAAATATGAAAAAGATAGGACCATGCAGAATTGTGAGGAAGTTTTCAATTAATGCTTATGAAATTGAATTGCCAGAAGGGAACAGAATATCACCTATCTTCAATGTTGCAAATTTGTATCCATACAAGGATACAGAGTCAGAGCTACAGAAGGAACCTGCATGAGATGAAGTTCAAACTTTAAATTGGGAAGAACAAATGCCAAAGGCAGACAAGAAAGAGGTGGAAGCTATTTTGGAGAAAAGAGTATCCAAAAGAGCCAGAGGACAGGTTTATTTTTAGTATCTAGTTAAATGGAAGGGATAGCCAGTGGAGGATGCTAGTTGGATAACAACAGCAGAATTACAGAAGTATGGAGTAATTTGATGAAGAATTATTTTCTTCCCAGGAATATGATGCAAGAGCATCCAAACTTAGCCAGCAATGTGATTGTATGTTCACATGTTGTGGCTAATAAGAGATGAATTTCATTGACCTGACTGGTCAAAATCAATTCTTAGTAGAGAGGGTTGGATCTCTTGAAAATTATCTTTACTCCAATTATTGTAATAATTAGAATATTGTATTATTTTTAGAATAGGAGGTAAGTTGTTAGTATAGGTGTGCATTAGAGCTTGAGAATAGGGATTTAATGATAGAGATTGAGTTGTCAATGTAGTTAGGATGGGATTTGATTCATAAAAGAGGAAAGAATGTAATGACAGAGAGATTAAATGATCGAGAATAGAGTGAGTAAGCGAGAGTTTGAGTGAGAGATAGGGTTTGAGATTGAAACAGAGGTCAAACAAACTGTTGTAATCGAGCCGAGAGGGTGAAGACTCTATAATTTCCATTTTGTTGAATAATTGATTGAAGTGTGATGTGGACACACTATTCTGGTGCAGAAATTCATTTGCAGCTGTGTATCGGATTTCTAGACCCTATTCAGGTATTATTCTCTATTCATACATTTTATTGAATATCACAATCGATTAATATTAATGATTAATATTGAGCTTAAGAATTAAAATTTCCTTAAGCATCTCCATTAAGATTGTGAATTAAGCATGTGGTAGTATACAATAAGTGGGAAGTGGTATCTCATGCACCCTAAAGGTGGTAAGCGGTATTCCTAAATTTCACACGATTAGCCTAAGTGGGTGACACGTAGCATAGGAAAACCACTTTTCTTGCGCGCTCTCGACCTGATATCAATCATGCAAGAATTCACGTGAGATTGCATGATAGTTGTTCGATTGGACGGGTGACATCAATGGTGGAGATCGTCTAGGCTAGTTGGTGAGCAGAAGACATGATAACCATTGGATCTGAAGGAGTGAAATCGACGGCGTGGACTGAAGTGCTTGACAAAGGGAAAATTCAAAGAAGGACCGATGGTGATTGGTCAAGTAAGCGGGACCCTAGGGAAAAATCCACGTATAAGATCCGTCAACATGCAACTGATTAGTTACAAAGTTAACCAGTAGTCTAATTCCAGACAACCACCTCATTTTTTCAACCTCCTATGTCAGGCTGATTGCATGGATGCGCTCAATGACATGCATGTTGTTGAATCCCTTGCATGTAATCAACAACACTTCTCACCATGTCTGCTCTGTGTCCGCTATTGGGATGGATCCTTAACTTGTGCGGGCGTAGTTTCATCTGTGATTGCATGTTGTGCCCATTGTTGTTCTTGTTCCTGCTGCAACTCATTCATCTGTCTATGCAGCCTCATGTTCTTCCCAAGTTGCTACTTCAGCACATGCAACTCCTTCTTTGTTCCATCTTCTGCCTTTGCGTGATCTTCATGTCACACCTTCACTTCATAGCCAGAGTCTCCAAAGTTGCTTTCATCATCAATGGACTTGTTTGAGCTTGCAACCTTGTTCCGCCTCCGTGTTGTCAACAACCCTCTTCGTGCATTCATTGCATTTCGTATGATGCCTTCAGCTGCTTTTCATGATGTTGCTCGTTGTGATGTTGTTGTTGTCATATCTTGATGTCCTTTTCTACGAACAACTTGATGTCTTCGAGGGTAGGAAAGTCCATGGACACTTGACCGACTGCATCCCCAAGTGTGCTCTGAACAGTGTCTTCATCTCTACTCTCATGGACACCATTGTACCTATATTGCTTAGAGGCAGATGAACACCTGTGGTACCTAGAGATATGGAAACACTCATGACAAGTAATATGTCAGTTGAAAACCAAAATGAACATGAGAACTAACTTGTAACATACCTGGGTGAATGATCATGAAGGTTGCGCAATTTCGGCCAAGAGACTGACTGCCAAGATTGCACAAGGCATAGTTCAAGCTGCTGGGAGACTTACTGCTCGTTGGAACTACATAATGCATAGTCTAGTATGGTTGTTGACTGTTGGGATTGCACAATGTGAAATTGTAGCTGGGAAGGACTACTGGCCCAAGGACATATTTTTGCAATTTCTTGGGCCAAGCAACCACTGTCCTCCAAAAATGCACAAAATAGTGCTTGAGGCTAGTGCTGGGTAGGAATGCCCAAATCTAGAGAGGAAGGTGAGCCTTCCTTTCCCATATTGCGCAATGCAGCCTTGGTGAAGGCAGAGGCCAGGCCAAGGTTGGCCCGACTCGCCGACGGGCAACTGAAAGAAAGTAAGTCAATGAATGCATGAAGATACTAAGTGATAGTAGAAGTGATAAATAGTGCATGCAAAACATGAATGAAAGATTCAACAAATAGATCAACATGCATGTGGGTGAGGCAATTCACCGGTTTGGTGAATGTCTATGCAAAATAGTTTCATGCATGCGACAGTAGTGAGATAACAATGAAAACTGAAACAGAGATAGATAAATCTAGTATACATGTAAACAACAGCAAGAGCTCAAAGAAATCAAGAAAATAGTACTCCCACAAGAGAAAACACAAAAAGCGATAGAAATGTAGCATAAGGCATGGGAAGCAGGCTTACCCCAAAACAGTTGAGTTGAATGTGCCAATTGCTCCTATATGTGATGTGGGATGTCAGAGCTGCAAGGTTGATGTCAAGAATGAGCTCTCCAGTGTCCGATTGATGAGTTTCGAAAAACATTGAGGTTGTGATGCGCATGCCACAAATATAGGCGAAGCGACACTTGGTGGGGGTGTTTGAAATGATCCTTGCATGTAACCTCCATATGCTAAACATAGATCCATGAAATAAGGGATGCCTTTGCATGCTACCTTAGGAGAAGTATCCCATGCATGCAAGTCATTTTTGCTCAGTCCCAGAGGGAACCAGTCAACTCAGCTGCACATGCAGGAGACTACTCGACTGTTGGAGAAAAATACACATTTTTGGCTCAGAGTTAGGCTGACTGCCCAGGAAGTTTGTGCAATTTACAGGTAGAGCCACTGACTCTTGCCCAGATTTGAGCAAAATCTTGGGCTGAACAGCTTGTTGCTGGGAAAATTTGCACAAATCATGCTGGGAGGTTTGGCTGGCAGGATTGCACAATCCTGGAGCCCAACAGGTTTTCAAAGAGGATTGTGCAATTCCTTAAGGGAAGGTTGGTTTCCCTCCAGGAATACCCAATTTTCAAGGGGAAGTTACTTAGCCTGCAGCTGGACCAAGTCCTAGTGAGCAGCTTGTGAGGGGAGTGGATCAACTGTGATCGACAGGCTACCTTTGTTCAAGGAAAACTCATGAAGCTTGAGTACTTGATGAAGTAAGACAAATCATTATGCAAGGTTGGTAAGGAGGCTCCAAAATAGACTAAGGAAAAATTTTGGAGGGTGGTTGTAGCTACTACAACACTTGGTGACACACTAGTAAAACTTCAACTCTCTGAATGGACCTTGTTCGTGAAAACAAGTCTAACATCTTCGGAAGTATTGTTCATGCCTCAGCTCATCTTGGCTTCACACTAGCTTTATGTAAGATGTAGCATCTGCCAGACTCTTGTTCGATTAACACACATTCCAAGCCAAGGCAACATAGATGGATCATTAACTTGTATGGACAAAGTTTCATCCATGAGTGCATGTTGCACCCACTGCTCTTCCTGTTCCTGTTGTAACTCATTTGTATGTCTGTGCAGCTTCATGTTCTTCCTGAGTTGCTACATCATCACATGCAACTCCTTCTTTGTTCCATATTCTTGCTTCGTACAATATTCATGTCGCGTCGTCACTACATAGCAAAGCCTCCAAAGTTTCTTTCATCATCAATGGACCTACTTGGGCTTGCAACCTTGTTCCACCTCTGTGTTCTCAACAACCCTCCTCGTGCATTTGTTGCATTAGGTATGCTAGCTTCAGCTGCTATTCATGATGTTGATCATTGTGATGTTGTTGCTATCATACCTTGATGTCCTTGTCGACGAACAACTTGATGTCTTTGTGGGTAGGTAAGTCCATGGACACTTGATCAACTGCATCCCCAAGTGTGCTATGAACGGTGTCTTTGTCTCTGCTCTTCTAGAAACCATTGTACCTGTACTGCAAAGAGGCATATGAACAACTGAGATACCTGGAGATATGGTAACACTCATGGCAAGCAATCTGTCAGTTGAAAACCAAAATGAACATGAGAACTGACTTGTAACATACCTGGGTGAATGATCATGAAGGTTGTGCGATTTCAACCGGGAGACCAACTGCCAAGACTGCATAAGGCACTGTCTGGGCTACTGGGAGACTGAATTACTGTTATAACTACGTAATGCATAGTCCAGTTTGGCTGATAATTGTTGGGATTGCGCAATGCGCAATTCCATATGGGAAGGAATGTTGGCCTACGGATAGGTTTGTGCAATTTCTTAGGCCAAGCAGCCACTGCCATCCATAAATGCGCAAAATAGTCCTAGAGGTTAGTGCTAGGTAGGAATGCACAAATCTGGAGAGGAAGGTGAGCCTTCCTTTCCCATATTCTGCAACGAAGCCTTGGTGAAGGCAGAGCCTAGGCCAAGGGTGGCCTAACTCGTCGACGGGCAACTGAAAGCAAGTAAGTCAATGAATGCATGATGATACAAGTGAGAGTAGAAGTGATAAACAGTGCATGCAAAACATGAATGAAAGGTTCAAAAAACATATCAACATGCATGTGGGTGAGGCAGGTTGTTGGTTAGGCAAATGTCTGTGCAAAACAATTTCATGCATGCGACAACAATGAGATAGCAATGAAAACTAAAATAGAGCTAGGAAAATCTAGTATACATGTAAATGACAACAAGCGCTCAAAGAAATCAAGCAAATAATACTCCCACAAGCGAAAACACAAAAAGCGACAGAAATGCAACACAAGGAATGGGAAGCGGGCATACCCCAAAACAATTGAGATAATGTGCCAACTACTCCTAGATGTGATGTGGGATGTTAGAGTTTCAAGATTGATGTGAGGAATGAGCTCTGCAACGTTCGATTGATGAGTTTCGATAACATTGAGGTTGTGATGCGCATTCCACAAATCTAGGCAAAGCAACACTTGGTGGGAGGTGTCTAAAACGATCCTTGCATGTAACATACATCTACTAAACATAGATCCCTGAAATAAGGGATGCCTTTGCATGCTGCCTTGGGAGAAGCATCCCATGCATGCAATTCAGTTTTTCTCGGTCCAGGAGGGAACTGGTCAACTAAGTTTCACATGCAAGAGACTGCTCAACTGCTGGAGAAAAATGTGCATTTCTAGCTGGGAGCTGAGCTAACTTCCCAGGAGGTTTGGGCAATTTCTAGGCAGAGCAGCTGACTACTACCGAGATTTATGCAAATCCTGAGCTGAACAGCCTGTTGCTGGGAAAATTTGCACAAATCTTGCTGGGAGGGTTGGCTAGCAGGATTGCACAATCCTAGAGCCCAGCAAGCTATCAGAGAGGATTGTGTAATTCCTAGAGGGAAGGTTTGTTTCCCTCCAAGAATCTACAATTTTCAAGGGGAAGCTACTCAACCTATAGATGGACCAAGTCTTGGTCAGGAGCCTATGAGGGGAGTGGATCAACTGTGATCGACAAGCTACCTTTGTGCGAGGAAAACTCATGAAGCTTGATTACTTGATGAAGCAAGACAAAGTGTTGTGCAAGGTTGGTAGGGAGGCTCCAAAACAGGCAAAGGAAAAATTTTGAAGGGTAATTGTAGCCACTACAACACATTTCTAGGTTTGACATCCCGACTTCACTTGTTTTTTAGAATGCAACGTATTTTTCATTGTTAAAATTATTTGATTTTGCATTGGAAATGGAACCATATTGAAACGTTCAGCTAATTATTTTCCACAAGGAAATGGCCTTGTTGAGTCTACAAATAAGAACCTCATCTACATTATCAAAAATACCATTTTCTCTAAATAGAGGAACTGGCACTCCACTTTGGTGAATGCCTTATGGGCTGACTGAGTCACACCAAAACCTACTTTGGATACATCTCTTTACTTCCTGGTGTACAGAAAAGAACCCATCCTACCCCTGAAAATCTACCTGTCTACCCTTTAACTTTCACAGGAATCCTAGGGAAATCCTTGCTTATTGGTTCAGCGTGGGATAAACACCCTTCACAAGTTGCACGAAGAAAGGAAAAAAGAAAAAGAAAAATTCTCACTTCACCATAGTTGTATCAAGAGGTGGTTCAACAAGAAGTTTGTAGGGAAGAATGCACTCAGTTTAGGTGACTTAGTCTTGAAGTGGTACAAAGCCCACGAAGACAAAGGAAAACACACTAAGTTTCAATCCCTGTTGATCAGACCGTTCACCATACACCAAAAAGTTTGGCCAACACACATATTGTTTGCAATCACTAGATGGGACGAATTACTCTCTTCCTTTTAATGGAAAAGACTTAAAACAATATTTTCAATGATGATCTGGGGTTGTGCCCTGCCCAATGTACATAGTTTCTTTTCTCTCTTGTTTGTTTGTTGGTCTTGTTTAGTTTTTGTTTGTGTAAATAATTGTCGTGTGTGAACTTGTTTTCCAACTTCTTTGTGTGTGGCTGAATTGAAAATAGTCTTGTGACACCGCAACATTTGGCGAACTTCCAATCCTCCTTCCTTGTGTTGGTTACATATTTTGGTCGATGAAGTTCCAACAGAAAATATAATCCGTCCAAAAGGAGATTTTTTGTCAAACCATGATACTTGTGTTTATTCTGGAAACCTTATGCCACACTTGGTTTTGACTTTTGGCATTTTCACACTTATCCAATCAGTGGATGAGGAAAAGGGGAAATATCTAAACGAGAAAAACCTAAATCAGAGGTATTTATATGCTTCTCTGAAGGAACAACCTCTCCTGCTCTCAATGAGTCAGGATCCCTCTTCCACCCACAAAATGAATAAGTGCCAATGCAAAGTCCTCTTAAATATATAAATAAAGGTGAAAGAAGGGCAAGGCTTCCTACGTAGAGAGGTGAAGCAAGCAACTTTGTCAAGGTACTGTCTAGGATCGCTGGCAGTAAAGAAATGTTTGTGTTCATGTAGTGACTTTGTCGGGGTATTGTCCAGGCCTGATAGTAGCAAAGAAACACTAGAGATGAAAAACAATACTCTGAAAATCTAAAGCTCACAAACTTCACTACCCTTTCTGATTCAAAACATTGTGATATTGCCGAATTTTATGCTTATGTTAAACCGAGAGGGGCACAAAGGGGACCAGGTTTATTCGTAGGGTAATTGGGGAAGCCAAAGTGATATGCATGATGAATCAATACTCCTTGAAGAACTAAGACCCTGCAAAAAATAGTTAATCGAGAAAAAGAAGTTGGAATTCTAGTGTGTCACCAAGTGTTGTCGGTACTAAAACACCCTCCAAAATTTTGGCCTGCACCAAATTTCAGAGCCTACCTTAGCCTTGTATATTGTCGTCACAAAAATTGAGATCCATTCCATGTTTTTTCTCCAAGTGTTTTGGTTCCTTTTGCGAGAAAATCAAAATGTCGTGTTTTCACATGTTAGTCATCGCACAATGTGTATAAGCTTGTTTTGGTGGTTTCAACGAGTTATCTTTATGAAAATGAGTTGATCTAACCATTTAAACATCCATCGCACTCATTCCTAAAGTTTAAGCATTGTTGCACAAGTGTTGTCACGGTTGTCACAAAGTGTATCTCTGGTGTCACACTTGTTGTAAGTTATCACAAAGTCATTGCACCGAGGGGAAATTATTGTTTATATGTCCTGGATGATCTATGTTTTTATGTCATCAAGTTTTATAAATGTGTGATCACGGTCAAGTCATATCACTATTCACATCAACTCATTGATCCCACACTTGGCCAATTTCGGAAATTTCCCAATAACTTAGCTTCATCTGAACTTCCTCAACTACGTATTGTGTTGTTCCAACCATCAAGCTACAACCTTACCCTTTGAAATTGTGCAATGCACAATTCTTGCCTCCCAGGATTGTGCACTACATAGTTTCAGAATTGTGCAATCCATCCCTTCAGCCTGGCGTCAACTGTGAATTACATAGTCTCTGAGCTCAAGCTCATCCCTTGAGCTCTTGAGATGCAAAATTGTGCAATCACAGAGTCTTCTTTGCCTCCTAGAACTATTTAGTTGGCTGAAATAATGTAAAAATCCGCATCCCATCTATATAAGTCCCAAAATTTCGCAATCTCCCTACCCAGTCCAGCCTGAAATACGTATTGCATAGTCTCAAGGCTCAAGCTTCACCCTTGACTACCTGAGCTATGCAATTGCGTAATCATTGAGCCTCTCCCTCAACCTCCCACTTAGTTTTGGCTTAGTCAATGGATCAACATGCACCATCTTAAATTAGGGGTTTATCGGACTGATTTCGTCTCATCATGAGTGAATTGCAGATATAGGTACTATATCACACCATGGCAGGATGATGAAGAAGGAGATGGAGAAGGGAAAAATGTTGAAATACATATTTGTAGTTTACTATGCAAGTTGATCAATCAAGAGAAGACAAAGGGACACCAGTTTGTGACCACAACTCAAGACTTGATATCATTGAAGACTCCTTACCTCTAAGCCGTAAGGAGGTGGATAGAAGAGCATCCTCAAGAAGATATGTAGCAAGCAATAGCAAAAGTGGCTTGACATATCCATATCATCAAGTGGTCCACGTCAGCAGTGTCATGTCATGTCATTTCATGAGTTGCCATATGACACATCATTATTGTGGATCATGTAATTTCTTATTCTAAAATGTATTGTAAAGTGGACGTCCAAAGGACATGTACAAAAGATGAAGAGTCGTGTAAAGTTTCAAATTTCAAATTTTGCCACTGAACTAAGGTAACCATTTCAAATAATTCTTGAGCATGTCATGTAACACCTAGGTAGATCCAATGGGGTGTATCATGTTGCTACCCAAGCCAATGGTTTATGAGGTTGGTTGGGTTGATTACAAGTTTTACCTTGTCTTGCCATGATGTGTTGCAAGATCATTTCACCAGTGACAAATGATATTGGAATTCTAGTTATTTATGCTATCTATGGAGTTGAATTTTCGAATTTGTGTAGGGGACTCAATGACTCGGAATTTTTTAGTACTATATGTTAAGGTACAACATGCGTTTCAATAATCTATAAACAAGGTAATAATAATATCATTGTTGAAAAGGGTGGAGATGAAATGTTGGCTATTTCACCTCCTAAGGGTTCTGCTTGTAAGGTTTTGTTATACTGGTTCGATATGTAGAAAAAATGTTCAGGGTCAAAGGCCGGGGGTATAATATTTTTATCTAGGTTAATCTGGGTGTGTCTTCTTGATGAAGCCAGAGTGTGAATGTGTAGATTATCGAGTATGTGTTAACGAAATGAAATAAAATCGACACATGTATAGTGAGTGAAATATGTATAATGAGTGTATTAAAATTTATAGATGGTGAGTATGACGACTGTGAGATGTGGAAGAGTGAGAAAAGTAATAATCAGTGGAGACGCCAAGTGGAAAGCACAAAAATAATGTCAGACCTTATCCACCACAAAAATATAATAAAAGTCATTGTACCTAAGGAAATAATTGAAATCACCCCTGGCAAGATGTTAGGTCCCCAGAGTCACACTATGTTGTGTTGTAGTTTAGAGCCTGGGAACATCTAAGTGTGATCTTATTTGATATTACGTTAAAAATATTCTATTTAAATCAGTGTGAATGGCCAACTCGTTATCAAATATTTCTTAATGTATTTCTATGAATTTTAGGTTCAATATCCTAGTTTTGGCCTAAAAATTTTGTAGGTTTTAACCCCATATAGAATTTACCTGCATACGAATTCTATAAATAGAAAATACACAATGGCAAGAGCATAAAACATAAAAAAGATATACACAAAGATTTTCCCTTGGATCGCAAAACTAGGACTACCATATTGATTTTTCAATATATTCCTTTCAATGTTACAATACATATATATACATGTCGAAGCATCCATAAACCCCAATCCATTAACCTTGAATTAGAACATAATCATATTTCCCTTGACTGGATCTAAAAAATGCCATGGACATAAAACCACTATGCCAAAAACCATGTGCGAAATCCATGCACAAAACCATAGGTAGGTCCAACCACCTAATATAGGGTCCAAAAAAAAAATCTTGGGGTGCTGCCTCAAACCCTATGTAGGGGGGCTACCACCCCCCCGCACGTGGGGCACTCATGGAAATAACGTAACACACACCCAACATTCTCCCACTTGTTGTTTTCTTTCCATAGGCGGCCACAAGAGAGCTTAGTCATTGATCCAACCATGCAATGCCCATTGTTTCTCTACACCATGAGAACTTCTCAATGCTCATAGACTTTGTTAATGCATCTGAAGTATTCTTTAAAGTGTCCACCTTTACCAGCAACACCTTTTTGTCCTCAACCATATCCCTCACAAAGTGATATTGAACATCAATGTGCATTTTCTTTAAATTATAAGCAGGGTTCTTTGCCAAGAAAATTTCACTTTGGATGTGACTCACATTCTATCCTTATAGCTTGTTGTACTAACCCCATACTTGAACACAATCTCTGTAACCAAATTTATTCCTTTCTTGCATGAGTGGCTGTCATGTATTCTTCCTCTGTACTTGAAAGGGCCACTATAAATTGTCTTTTACTCATCCAACTGACTGCACCTCAAAATAGGTTAAACACATATCCACTTGTAGATCTTTTTTAATCCAGATCTCCAACCTAGTCTTAGTCAACAAACCCACAAATGTCCAAAACTCTTTCCAATCCCAGTATTCCTTGGTAGAAAAAACCATAATCACTAGTGCCACACAAATACCTGAAAACTTGCTTCACTATTTTCCAATGCTCCTTCCCTGGTTTTGAAACCTGCTCAATACTCCCACTGCATGTGCAATGTCTGGTCTAATATAGACCATTACATACATCAAGATACCTACTGCACTTGCATATGGAACAAGGGACATGCCCTCTTTGTCTTCTTGTGTCTTGGGACACTGTTCAACAGATAACTTTACACCTGTAGGAATAGGAGCCTTCACCGGTTTACTATCCTACATATTAAACCTTTGCAATATTGTCTCGACATGCTTCCTTTGGTTTAACTAGAGCTTCCTCTTTTCCCTATCTCATTTAATTTCCATGCTCAAAATATAGTTTGCAGCACCAAGATCTTTGATGTCAAATTTGGAGGACAATTGGGTCTTTAATTCTTGGATAATGTCTTTGTTATTTCCAAAATCAGCAACACATCATCCACATACAAGACCAAATAAATAACATGTCACCAATTAATTTAAAATACACCTAGTGATCTGATTTTCATCTGGTTAAGCCACGTCATTGTATACATATATCAATTTTTTGATACCACATCCTTGGTGACAGTTTTAACCCAAATAGAGACTTTTTTAACCTGCATACCAGGTCTTTCTTTCCCTTCACCGCAAATCCTTCATGTTGCTTCATGTAGATCTTTTCTTCCAGATCCCCGTGAAGAAATGTTGTCTTCACATCCATCTGTTCCACCTCAAAATCAAAAGCAACAACAACAGATAAAAGGCATCTAATAGAATCTACCTTGGCAACAGGAGAAAAAATATCACCAAAATCAATTCCCGGCACCTGGGAATAACCTTTTGCTACCAACTGATCTTTTTATTTCTCCACCTTGCCTTCTACATTCATATTCTTCTTAAAAACCCATTTGCTTCCAATGGGTTTCCTTCCAGTCGATAACTCCACCAAATCCCAAGCCTCATTTTTGTGCAAAGATGCCATTTCATCACCCATGGCTTCTTTCCAGAGATTTCCATCCTCTGAATATACTGCTTCCCTCACAGTTCTGGGATCATCATCAATAATATATAAATAAAAACCAGATGGGCTATACCTTTCTCGCTTCCTTCTCTCTCAAACTTATCTTCTCATAATTGGAGTTTGTGGCTCTTCATCTTTTGATTCCTCTTCTGCTGTAGAGTTTGATTCTTCCTCCTTTAGCTCAAACTCTATCTTCTCGGGTTTTCTTGGTAGGACTTCATGTTTAATAACATCTTCTACCTCTCTAAACACCACATCTCGGTTGTACATGACCTTCCTTGTTTATGGGTTGCAAACCTTGAAACCTTTTAAACCATCCTTGTACGGGCCAATAAAGATGCACATTTTAGATTTACTATCCAACTTTGTTATTTTCTCCTTTGGAACATGTACATATGTGTCACATCCAAAAACCCTCAGATGTGAAAGAAAAGGTTTCTTACCAGTCAATACCTCTTGTGGAGTCTTATTCTCCAATGCTAATGTAGGTGATCTGTTGACCAGGTAACATGCAGTCTCCACCGCCTCTGCCCATAATTCTTGTCCTAACCCGACACCACTGAGCATGCTTCTTATCTTTTCCATCAAAATCTCGTTCATTTTTTCGGAAACTCCATTTTGTCTAATTTATCATGGAGTAGTATTCTTCCATGCTATACCACACTTCTTATAGAACTCTTCAAATTTCTTCTTGCAAAATTCTCCACCGTTGTCTATCCTTGGCACCTTTATCTTCTTCTCTGTCTGGTTTTCCAGAGAGCCTTAAATTCTTTAAACCTGTCAAAGACTTTAGATTTCTTCCGGAGGAAATATATCAATGTATTCCTTGAGAAGTCATCTATAAATGGTTCATAGTACACATACTTACCCAGTGATGGAACCGACACAGGTCCATACACATCACTGTGGTCAAGCTCTAATATATGTTCCACCCTCTTAGCACTAGAGGGGAAACTCACCTGATTATGCTTCCCGTATACAAAATTTTCACAGAAATCAAAATCCAAAGAGAAATTAGACATACCTTCTACAATAACATTACCATGAAGTATTCGAAGGCCCTTCTCTCGAATATGTTCAAGTCTTTGATGTCACAGCATGGTCTTTTCTCAAGAGACCACTAGATTTTCTGCTCCACTTTCAGAAACCTCAGAGCTATTGCAATCATCAATAATAGTGCTACCCTGAAGCTTGTACATAGTTCCAATCTGAACTCCCTACATCAATACCAGTGCTCCCCGAACCATCTTGCAGGTATCTTTCTCGAACACTTTTTTTACACCTGCATCGTCCAACTTGCTTACATAAATCAGATTTATAGCTAATGCAGGAATATGCAGAACACCCGGAAGTGTTCTAATCCTTTCACCTTGCAATTTCAACTTGACTTTTCTACGACCGACGATTCTAGCCTTCTTTTAATCCCCTAAGAAGACATCACCACCATCATATTTCTCATACTCGCTAAACCACTTCCTATGGGGAATGAAGTCAAAGGATGCACCCAAGTCAATTAACCATGCCTCATGATCTACATGTGTACTTGAAGAAGAAGCCAAGTACACATCCCCACCTTCATATGAGGTGGTTTTTGCTTCTATATAAGGAGCATCATCATATCCCTTTCCTTTCTTAGGAGCTTTATATTTTCAGTCCCTTTTGAAGTGCCCTTCCTTTACGCATTTCCAGCACACCTTTACAGGTTTTCTAGGAGATTTAGATCTTCCTCTAGATTTAGATATCCCACTCGAGGAGATTTTTTTTCTTTTTTCCTTTTCCTGTTTTGGGTTTGCATCACCATTCTAGCCCTCCATATTTTTCCATCTCATCTCCTCCGACAGCAAGGATGAGACTATTTCATCAAAATGCAAGGTAGTTTCATTGTTACCTATTGTAACAACTAGACTATCCCACAAATCAGGTAGAGGACACAACAAACTGATTCACTTATCTTCATTTGAAATTTTAATTTCAATAGATAACAACTATATTGCCACAGTATTAAAGGCGTTCAAATGCTTTGTCATCGAGTCTCCATATTTCATCCTCAGGTTATACAAATTTTTCCGTAGGAACAATTTATTCACCAGAGACTTAGATTGGTACAAATTCCATAACTTGTTCGACAAAGCCTTCACCAAAGCTTCCCCTGATCCATTCAGCAATGTTGAATATAAGACACAATCATATTGTGCTCTTTGCCTTTCAATCCAACTTTTCCCAGTATTCAATTGACATTGATGTTGGTTTAGTAACCAGATCTATCGTAATCCATTGATCTTTATCCACCAAAAGGTCCTCCATCTTGAGTTTCCACAACTCAAAACTCCAACCATTAAATTTCTCGATCTCTATATTTCCACTACTCGCCATATTCTTTCACCACAAGAATCGATCTTGCAAATCTCCCACTAAACAGGGTTACCACAGGCCCGATAAAAACCCCTCAACAGCAAACACGTCCCCTTGAATCCGAAACGACTCTGATACGAAATGTAGGATTTGACCCCATACAAAAATTACCTGCATACAAATTCTAAAAATAGAAAATACACAATGGTGAGAGCATAAAACATAAAATAGATATACATAGAGATTTTTCCCTAGATCCCAAAACTGGGACTACATAACCCCAATATATTAACCTTGGATTAGAACATAACGGTAGTTCCCTTCACTGGATCTATAAAATACCATGGACAGAAAACCATCATACCCAAAACCTTGTGCGAAATCCATGCACAAAACCATTGGTAGGTCCGCACACCTAATATAGGGTCCAAAAAAGAAATTCTCGGGGACCCGGTGCAGGGGGGCTACCACCCCCTGGCTGCACTCGACGCAACATACAGGGGGGCCTACCATCACCCTGTGACACCCCCACGCGTGGTGTAGTCGTGGAAAGAATATAAAACACACACCAACAACTTTATCAAAAAAGTGTTGACGACTCAAAATGAAAACAAATAAGATCATATATTTAGATTTTCTCTTGTAAATGTGTTATTGCAAAATGATGATGTAATTATGTCTTAAACTTAGCTATTGTTACAAATTTTAAATTGAAGTTCAATGTACATGTACTTTATCTTTTCTCATAAAGTGTCACAAGAAAGTAAAATAAGATGAAAAATTCATCACAACCATTGAAATAATGTCAAATTTATGTTTTTGTATATATTTTCCTATGTCAAATGCAAACAATTGATCAAAACAGAATTAGTATTGCAATATCCTTGAAAATTAATTCATTATTCACATTTAAAATTCATTGTGTGTTCTTTAAAGGAAATACCAAAATTATGCAAGAATAATATTCAAATTCGGCTCTGATTTGTATCAAACTAGAAATATGTTTGCAAATCAGGGTTAAGGGAAAAACTATCAAAGATTAAATGTATTCACTATGTTGCATTTCCACTAATCCTAAGTTGGAGAATTCATGACCCTTGGGTTTTGCAAGAAGGTTTAAAATATGGAAGGTGGATGAAAGATGAACATATTCTAACAAATTTAAAGGAAAAATTAAGAATTCCTTTAAATCAGTCAAAAATTGGTGGGTAGCTGAGAAATTAAGAATTTAGCCATTAGAATACACAAAATTTTGAAATTCTCCCTTTCTTGTAAAACCCTTGTAAAAAATATCAAAGAATTCAATATACTCTTCAAACAACCTGGATAATTTTTCAAAACCAAAATAAACCATCATACTGATGCAAAAATTTATTTCAACTAAACAATTCTCTATAATTCACATGAAAAATCAAGTTTACAACTCAAAATGCCATGAAAATTGCATAAAATTGTATTCATATGTAGAAAACTTCAAAATATGAAATGGGTACGACAAAATACATTATAAAAAGGGACAAACAACCCAAGAGTTATTACATAATTCTTCCTTAGAATAGCTTCAAGTCCTCCCAACAATTCACCAAAAATTTTGACAGAGTTTCCCTACAGCCAAAGATTTCTCTCCTTAAATTTACAAAAATGAGGCCTATATATAGGCATTCAGTAACTTAGACCACACCCTAAATCAATAGAGGTATGTTAAAAGCCACAAATATTTATTACAAAATTTCCAATTGTACTATAACTAGCTTCTTCTACAATTTTCTTAAGGGTTTATTGGTTGCGCGATGGGCCCCTTAAGATTTAGCTTTAATGGCTCTTCATGTAGAAATTTCGCACTGTAGATCACCTGGTAATGCAATGTACTAAAGCAAAACACTTGATCTACTTCTACAACAATTGAGTGGAAGCTTAATCGAAAATGAGCAACATCAAGCATGAACACATATAACTGAGATATAGAAGTAATCAACCATAACATAGAAGATATATCACTAGGGAAAGCACCAGCCTAAAACCCCATCTCTATATTATCATACAAGTGGAAATATTGTTCAAGTTACAAAAAGAATTAGCTCTCAAGCTATCCTGATCTCTCTGCAATCAAATAATATAGCTCACAGACTCAATAGACATAGAATATATCTTCCTCAAGCCCTCCAAGCCTCCTATTTCCTTGCACAATTTTGATTGGGGTCCAATGATATCACATCTGTGAATTGGCCTCATCACACTCACTGTAACCTCAAGTCCAACTGCGCAATCCATAAGGAATTACAGTAATTACATGCATGCAAGCATTAAATAACTAAACTCTCGTTATTTTAACAAACTATTAAATTAATATAACTAGACTTGACTAAGTTAAATTAAGTCAATTGATTACAACTCATCCTTATCTCTTTAACTGAAGGTTAAATTCCTCAATTAATGGAGAAACTGTTGCATGTGCTTACATAGACTTCAAGTTTGATTTTCCTTAACTAATTAACTCAAGATGAATTAATTAATTAATTTCCAAACTGTTGTTGATATCAAATTCGAATTTTACTTCCTACGTTTAGTCCAAGAACTAACTAAAATAAGAAGGGATCCTGAAATGCTATTTTTAGAAAAGCTATTTTTAGCACTTTCACTTTTCACCCATTGTAGCTAAGACCTCCAATGGCTGAACTGCTATTTATAGCCTATCTATTTATAGCAATGCTATTTTTTAGCAATTTCTATTTTTAGAATTTCTTGTTGCACACTTTTCAACACTCCCTCTCAACAAGAAAGGGATTATCAGCAACCCCGATCCTGTCTCAATGGAACTTGAACTTTCATTTTGACAATGCCTTAGTCAAAATATCTACATCATGCTCCTCAGTCGAAATATACTGCAACATCATGATCCTCTTGACCACACAATCTGATAGATGATGGTAACAGATATCTATATGCTTGGACCTATCATGAAACATTGGATTCTCAGAGAGTTTTATGCAACTCTGATTATCACAGTATATCATCGTAGGATCCATAATCTGACCAAACAATCCCACTAGAATCTTCTGCATCCAAATGGTCTTGCATGCTACCTAACTAGAAGCCATGTATTCAGCCTCTACTGAGCTAAGTGCAACTGATCTCTGTTTCCTGCTATACCAAGAAACTGCAGTTGAACCAAGGTTGAAGATTCCTCCAGAAGTACTCTTCCGTTCTGATGGACTACCATCCCAATCTACATATGTGAAGCCTTGCAGCCTCACTCCCTCTGTCTTTGTGTATCATATTCTGTAGTGTGTAGTGTCTTTGAGATATCTCAGCACATGCTTCGATGCCTTCCAAAACAGCTTGGTAGGCTGAACCATAGCTTGACTCAGCTAGTTCACCGCAAAGCATAAGTCGAGTCTGTGTTCACCAGATACATGAGTGGACCCCCAGCTGCCGATAAACAGTAGCAGCTACTACCTCACCTGAAGTAACATCCTCCTTCCTCTAGATCCTAGCTAGAGTAGTTTGGATGGGCTTGCACTTCTCCATGTTAAAGCGCCTGAGTATCTCATTGGCATACTTGCCTTGAGACACAAATACTTCCCCATATTTCTTCCACACTTCCATGCCTAGAAAGTGTTGCACAAAAAATTGTCACCTTGACATTCTACAATCTGTGTAAGTCCATTACCACTCATACTTTCCTCCTTTTCAAGTCTTAAGCCTCAATTCCTCATATCAAGCCTTGAAAATAAGAGAAAGCCCTCAAAAGTCTCTAAAAATCTAGTTCCGCACTTTCTCTTTGCATTGCCTGCGGTCCCGCACCTAATGGTCATGGCTCCTGTGCACCTGACCACTCTGTCTCTGTGTTATGGGTGTGGACCCCTGTAAAAGTTAAAAAGGCACAAATATATTCTTAAAAACTCACTTTGAGTCATTTCTAGAAGCTTCTGGAAGGAATCTTGAGGTGGCAAGTTTGCTTCCTTAAGGTTCATGCATCCCATACCTTAAGGAGCTAACCCCTTGATGTGAGGAGCTTATCCCTTTGAAGGAGGACTCTTTCCCTTCATAGGTGGACCTATAACCTCCTTCCTCTGCACTATAAAATGAAGCATTGGGATGGTTACTTAGGGGGTTGAAAGCTTAATATTTTTTAGGTGAAATGTTGCTGGAACTTAGTATTTTTAGTTGAGTTTTTATGAGGAGAGATTACATACCTCTAAGATCTCATTTGGAAGAGTGCAAGGCTTGTCAAAGTAAAGGAAATTCCTATTTTGGAACCTGGGAAGAGCATGTTCAACATCAAGGCTGAAAAGGTTGTAAGGTTCTTCTACTTCAAAGTTAATACAAATAAGTCTGTTTTTCTCAATAAGCTGTTGCTTTATGGTTTATTTTATGGATCCCTTGATCACCATAATGGACATGATTTATGATATTAGCTATGCAGGTGCTATTTGATGTTTGCTTGTTTGTGATTGCAAGTTCTCAAAAGGAAACTCTTTCGGACAATTGAAGGATGGTTGCTACTAACTAGCGTTGGACTTAAGGTAGGGTCTTAACACCTCTATAGTTTTTATTTATGAATCGCATATGTTTAGAGAAAGATAGATTTGTTTGTGTGCATGTTTCTAGACTATCTTCTAATACTAGGGAGATCGGCCTTGTCCGCAATATCGATTTATCTGACCACCAAATTGGCGACTCCACTGGGGATCTGAATTTGGTTTTTGGTTTTCCTTTGTCTTTGACTTGAGAAACTTGTTCTCATTTCTGTTTTTTGCTTGATGTGTGTTGGATTGGGTAGTTTTTAGAATCTGGATTATTATTTTTTTTTCGAAGTTTTCAAGGGACCGCACTTTCTCTTTACAGACAGTGTGGGCATCTCCGCACTCATCCTTTAGTACAAAGAGCGGTACCACATCTGGTTCTTCTGGAAGCCTGCGGACCCTGTAAAAAATTTTGAAAAACCTAAAATGTTTTCTTCCAGTTAACTTTAGGTTTCATTTACAACTTTTAGTGTCTACCTAGATCTACATGTGTTCTGTCAAAAATCTCTTGTGAGTGAGTTCCATTGGTATTTTTGTTTTAGATGATTTTCTAGAAGTTTTGCATGCCTGGAGTAGTTTTCATTTGGTCTTTGTAGTGATTCAAAGATCAGAAGCTTGAGAAACCTTATATTACCCTGGTGTCTTTTTGTTTTCTTGATGAGTTTGACTGGGTTGTGAAATCTGTCCTTTGTGAGAAATAGTTTAGTTTTCTCTTTGCAAATCTTTGAACGAACTTGGTTATAAGTTTTGAATATCATTTTTATAAAACAAAACATATCTAGTTGTTTTTTGATTGATTTGTTATTCTGAATGAATGAATCCTTAGTTTACTGAACAACTAAGTAAAACATTCTCAAAAAGAATTGAAGCTTTTATTCAATTAGGTATTTAGAAGTGTTTAGATCTCAAGATTAGTTTTGTAGTTTTGAGTGTTTTCTAGAACTTGTAGATCTCTTTTGAAAGAAATTGTTTTTTGTAGTTTCGAGTTTTGAAAAAGGAAAGGGATTTATTGTGAGCATAATTAGTAGTCTCATTTTGAGTTCTTATTGAAAAAGACAAAAATATTTTCTTTTCATTTACATGTTGAAAGAAGGATTTGTTTCTTAAAGAATTGCATTCTCGAACTCTTTCTTTTAGCTAGAAATTCATTGAAAGAAAAACGAATTGTTTATCATTTTAGGTGCATTTTTTAGTGTTTTTGGAGTCGAGTCTTCACACCATCAAAGTTTCATTTCCATACCTATTGACTTAAGGAATGAGCTATAAAAGTAATGCTTAATTAAAATTGATCTAGCAATCTTTTTATTTTCTAGGGCTCTTATCACCAATATAGCTTAGGCTAGTATCTTGGAGTAGAGAGTAATTAAATCTCCAAGATAGTTAAAACAAACAAGTAGCTATATCTTGCGGTAGGAAATAAATCCAATTGTAATTGATATAATCTGGGAAGCTTCTCTTAAACGAGTCAATCACAAGATCATATCCGAACCTTTGAGACAATCAAGTCTGTTTCATTGGGAAAGATAGAATATTTGCACGTATTATAAATGGTAAACCTCGGATTAACCATTTTCGAGGAGTTTGGGGTCACTTGTTGGTAAACCTCAGATTAATCATGTCGAGAGCCTTTAAGGGGATTGAGCTTTGTTACTCTGCCCTTGCGCGTAGATCGGATCGTAGATTGTTCCCCCAGTTGTATTTTTTGCTATTGGTAACCTTAGTGTCCATAAACTTAAGATTATTTCCTAAGGTGATGGTGAAGGACGGGTCTCACTGTACCTGGAGCAGACGTCGACTAGACTCACTTGGACTCTCTAGGGGGTTGTCTTCACTCGAGATGGTTTTGTGAAGAAACTTGTGCCAGTCCGTTTCATTAAGCAGGTTGTCAGGGTAACTATTCCAACCGCCCTTTCTGTATTAAATTCTACGACGTTGGATTTCATCACCAACTAGTGTTTTTAGTATGGGAAGTTACTATTTGTGTGTGGTTTGAACTCTTAGATTTTTTAGGCGTGTGATTCAGTTGTTTGTTTCTTTAGAGACTTTAGGTGGTTTTATTGAAATTTTCTTTGTTTGCGTATGAGTAATTAAATATTTAATCGTGGCTGAATTACTAAGACAATCTCGTAGACTTCGGGGGAAACCTCCTGAGTACACACCAAGCCAGATTGAAGGGCTACAAGCTCTTGTATCACCTAGTGACAGTAGAGTTGGGTCACCAGAAGCCGGAGAGTCGTCTTTAATTATTCATCTTGATTATCAAGTACAAACAACAGAGTATATTTCTGAGCCAATTTCATTTTCCAAAGTTACTGGTAGTATTTCTCCTACCAGTGAATTAGCTGAAGAACCTAAAATTTCTGAACCTGAAACTGAACCTGCTGCTACTCCATTTTTAGGATTTGCTTCTCCAACTTCTACTGGTCCTGGTTCACCCAGGGTAGGAAATATCATTACCCAAAATCTTCCTTCTGGCCTCATTTCTATTGAAGAACTTGTTAGTCCAGACAAAAACATAACTCTTCGTGAAAATCAACCAACTTTAGATCTTAGGGAGTGTGAATCAATTTTCTACAATCCTTTTAGGAGTGACGCTCGGTACGTATCATTGACAAATTTTTAGAAAACCCGGGTCTTATTTTTTCACCACCTCGAATTACTTTTCATCCTACACCCAGAGGTTATTATCCTCCATTGAATATGTCGAGACAGTCATCTATGTTTTCCCAAACACTGGAAACATTTTTATATGGCTGTCCTTTTGTTCCTTTAGGGTACCAGTCACTCGCTGGTACTTTTTCAGGAGCATCTCCTCAACCAATCAGACATGAGCTATCAACTGGTAATAATGGAACTCAACTGTTGAGTGCAGAAGAAATCCTTATGATGTCTAGTGGTATTCCAAATCCACAACCTCAAGGTAGTTAGTTACCGCTTGGGGGCCAACCCCAAGGTAGTCAGTTACCACCTAGAGGGCAACTGTTACCGGGAATAGTGTCCACTCGGATGCTATTATTCCTACTAATATGGGTGGCTATCTTAGAAACAAACAAGTAAAGTCTGCTTTCATTTTCTTTTATGAAAATAGACAAGAGGAGAACCAAGAAGACCAACCTTAGTCTTGCGCTTGATTTCCTCTCCTTCTTGATAGAGCTTTGCCGCTTCTCCTTCGTCTGCTCAACTTCAAAGAGAACCTGTGGAATCACAGCAACATACTACTATCAAAGAAACAAATATCTATATTCATAAATAACATAGGACCAGATATGTGTTAACCATATAAATGCATATATAAACAAGTACACAAGAATATGGAAAAAAACTAGAATAGCTTTATTAAGATGAAAAGTAGCAAGAGGATTACAACCATATGTTCTGACCCAGCATCATCCTCCAGCTAGGAAGCCCTTCTTCACCTCAAGCAAAGCTTAGATCACCCAACACTATGAACGTACACCAGAAAACCAACAACACTTCTCTATAAGATACAAAATTCCAGCCCCTGGATCTCTGTGATGAGGGATCCATATATAGATGATTACAGAGAGGTGATTCATCTTCTAGGATCTTGATTAGTGTCCTCTCTCTGATAGTTCCTGCTTCCACTTGGAGAATGATGATCTCTTACTCATCCCTGGTCGAAAATAGAGAGGCAAGTGTCAGAGGGAAGCTTCTGGAAGATTCCATGATCTTCCACCTCGCATTTTTGTCCCTGCCATTTGTCCATTCTCGACCATCGCACCTTACAGAGGAGCCATTCAGTATGCATTGCACCCTATACACTGGGAAGGTGATATGCATCACACCCTATACACTAGGAAGGTGATATGCATCGCACCCTCTGCACTGGGGTTTCAGTATGGTTCAGTTTTGACCATTTATGAGCAGTTTTTAGTGGAGAACTTCTGGGAGATGATGTAATCAGCTGACCTTATTCCTTTAGGCAGTGAAGCAACACTTTTAGGGACTTAGGAGCCCTCAGTTTATGGACATTTATGATTGGGGTTGAAGTGCCCAAAAATGTCTATAACAACAGTAAGCAAGTACAAGAACACAACAAATTAATAAGGAGTCCACCCTATCCTCTAGGGCTATGTCTCCGGTCCAGCTTTCAGTGGTGGCCTTCTTTTATTGTGTCTTTAAAGCAGAGATTTACAATGAGGAGCTCAATTTGAGTCTCCTAGAACAGATAATGTTTGGTAGGGTGGTTCTTGGATCCCCCAAGCCACTAGAGTATACAGACTCTTTTCCTTTCCAGATCTTGACCTCTCTGGTCTTTAATGGGAGAAGCCCAATGTGGTGCTCAATTCCCGACAGATCCTCTCAGGGATTGCTTGAACCTCTCAAGCTTTCTGTCTGCTCAATGCTGCCTTAGGTTAGCTCAGCTCTCTGTTTTCTACTTTTTGCTTCACTGTCTCTTCTTTGCTCTCGCTCTCGCTCTCTCTGTCTTCGTTCTCTTCTTCTCTCTTCTTCTTTGTGTTCTGTTCTTTGTCTGTTGATGGCTTAAATTTGATCTATCCTTGACTATCTTATTCCTCTTCCGCCCCTTCGGTTCACCTGCTACTGTTCATTTGGAGTTCCCTGCATCTGCGTCATCGCCATCGTCCACAGGGAAGTGGCCACTTGTCCTCTCATGAGCTACGCCAACTCTTCCTTTACAGTTCGGTAATTCAGTTACAGTGTGGAATGACTCATCCGCCAACTTAGTAGTCAAATCGGACTTCAAAATTCTTTATGCCACGGCTTAATTCCCCTGTCAAATTCGGTTCCTCCATTGGGCGCAATCTCCGTCGTCAGATCTGGAGCCCCCAGATCCTACGATATTCACTCATTTCGCGCAGTTGACTTGCTCGATCGTTAGCATGCAATGAGTGGCAGTTTTCTCTCTCATCCACCAGACACTCATCGTGCGATGAATGGAATCGCTCGATTTCAACCAAATCTTCTTACCGCCCAAGGGTGCCCCTGATATACTGCCGATTTGGGAGCACGGGTCCTACCTTTCGCCTTAGCGCTTTCCCCACGGTTTCGCGGCTTCCCATGTGACCGAGTGCTCGGGGCCTTTCCTTCTCGAGGGGTTTTTCCCAACGATGCGCGATTCACACTTCAGAAATGGCCTGTTTCCCGATCCGGGCTTCCCAAGTGCTAGTTTTGCCTCCTACGCGGACTCCATGGGCCTCGGTCAGTGCGCTTTGACTGAGGTATTTGTCGTTCCTTGCTGGCTGCAATCTGCCACTTGTTGAAAATGCAACAAGATGATGGAGCTTAGTGAAAAGAAGTCGCCTTCACTAAGTGGGCCCACAGGCTATTTTTGGCGCAAAGTCTATTTTTAGACTATGTCTAT
>APFE031651750.1:237094-277733 GCA_000404065.3 Pinus taeda
CATAAATTCGAAGTATGTCCTGTCTTAATACAGTCATGGCACTTTGATAATCTTCATGGATCCAATTCGGATCACAGCCTTCCCACTAAAAAAGATTTTAGAGCACCAAAAGTTGGTTTTCAAGCATCGACTAAGTGAGGGTACAATTGTCTCACTTGTCCAATCTCTATCCACTTTGCACTGCTCGGCTTTGAACCCTTGAACCCTACTCTGAGGTACTCAACATCTCCTTTGCGCGTCGTCCTCACTTTCCTTTCCAGAACTGTGTCTTCCTACAATTCATTAAGATATTCAGGTAGCAGGTCATCAATAGAAGGCAATTGACTCTGCTCTTCGGGATCCTCAATTAGAGAGGATTCAAACAATCTCAAGTAATTTGCATTTACGATTGAGTAGATGTGCATGTAAGCTGGTAGATCAAGGTGAAAAGCATTTTCACCAATCTTCTCAAGTATCTTGAAGGGTCCATACCTGATAGGCTTTAGATTTTTACCTTCACCTTGCATCCTGTCCTTGCTCATATACAACCAGACTTGGTCACCAACTTGGAAACTATGCTCCATCTGATGCTTGTCATGCCTTGCCTTGTATTTGGCTTGGCTCTTTTCCAGTTGTTCCTGTACTGCCTGGTGGATCTCTTAGATCTATTCAATGAACCTAGTTGCCCTATCCACATCATTGTGTCCATCAACTGTGGTATCTTTACAAAAGACAAAATCCAAAGGAGACCTTGGTGTGAAACCGAAACATGTCTCAAAAGGAGATCTCTGTTTAGAAGAATGTTTTTCTTTGTTGTAAGCATGTTGCACATAACACAAATGTTCATCCCAAAGCTTAGGATGTTTGCTGCAATATCCTCTGAGTAACTGGATCACTGTCCTGTTAACTACTTCTGTCTGGCCATCAGTTTGTGGATGAAAAGCTGTGCTTTTCTTCAGTTTGGTGTCCATCAGTTCCCACAAACTTGACCAAAACTTCCCCACAAATCAGGTGTCTCGATCAAATACAATGGAAGTGGGTAATCCAAAATGAACCCATACATGTTCAAAAAATAATTTTGCAGTTTGTTCAGCTATAATCTGTTTATTACAAGGTATAAAAATACACATTTTTCTGAACCTATCCACAACAACATATAGATAATCATGACCTTCCCTAGATTTAGGCAGCCCTCCAACGAAATCCATGGAAACAATTTCCCAAGGGAGAGAAGGAACTGGTAATGGAGTGTACAAGCCTAGTTTTTTGTTGTTGGGCTTGCTTTTAGCACACATAGTACACCCTCTTACATATCTAGAAATTGTCTCGTTCATTTTTGGCCAATAACAAAATCTTTGTAGATGTGCAACTGTTTTACTTACCCCAAAGTGACCTGATATCAAAGAAGTGTGTGCTTCTCTAATTATCTTTACTCTCTCAGTTTGTGGAATTCATAACTTCCCATAGTGGTATAAGAGTGGGTCCTTTATATGATAATCCAATTCTTCTACTCGTTTGCCTTGACTTAAAGTTGCATATACATCTTTAAAGTCTATATCTTTAGCATATTGTTCAATGTAGCTTTCATGTAGCACAGAATTATGCTTAAGTATAATAGATGCATTTATAATAGGTCTAGATAACATGTTTGCAACTTTATTGTGTATGCCCTTTTTATATTTGATGACTAAATGGAACTGTTGTAGAAAACCCATCCATCTATAGTGCCTTGATTGCTGCAACTTAGTTTGGGAGTGTAGATATTGAAGTGGTTGATGATCAGTATGTATTACTGTCTTTTTTCCCATTAAGTAATGTTTCCACTTTTTCACACTCTGAACTAATGCATATAATTCTTTATCATATGTAGGACAGTTAACTACTGCAGGATTAAAAGTCTCAGAATGATAGCATATGGGTTTATCGTGCTGTGTTAACACTGCTCCCATGGCATAGTCACTGGCATTTGTTTGGATCTCAAATGGTCTTTGAAGATTAGAAAGTGCTAGTACAGGTGTTGTACTAATCTTTTCTTTCAAGGTGTCGAAGGCTTTTTGCTGTTTGCCTCCCCACTGAAACACCTTGTTCAATCCTGTTAAAGCATGTAAGGGAGTTGCAATTAGGAAAAAGTTAGAAATGAACTTCCTCAAATATTGAGCTGCTCCTAAGAAGCTTCTAACTTCTGTAGCAGATTTGGGTTTAGTCCAGTTTACAATGACTGCCACCTTAGAGGGATATATCTTCAATTCACCACCCCCTACTATATGACCCAAATAATTCAGAGATACTTTGCCAAATTCACATTTCGAGAGTTTAACATGAATTTTTTCTCTTTTCAAAACATATAGTGTTTGCTTAACATGCTTTAAGTGTTCTTCCCATGTTTTGCTAAAAATTAGAATGTCATCCAGATACACAATAACAAAATCATCAAGAAAAGGTCTGAGTACATCATTCATTAATCTCATGAAAGTAGCAGGAGCATTAGTTAAGCCAAAAGGCATAACTAGCCACTCATACAATCCCTGCTTTGTTTTGAATGCAGTCTTCCATGCATCTTGTTCTGCAACTCTGACCTGATGGTATCCACTGTGCAAGTCTAGCTTGGAGAAATAAACAACTTCCTTCAATTGATCTAAATGATCATCTATGGGAGGAAGGGGATAAATTTTTTTATTGTTATCTTATTCAGTGCTCGGTAATCGATGCACATTCTCCATGAGCCATCTTTCTTTCTCACCAAAATTATTGGTGACCCACATGGTGATGTGCTAGGTCTGATGAACCCTTTCTCGAGTAACTCCTGCACCTGCTTCTTGATTTCAGCATTCTCTAAACCGGACAACCTGTACATTCCAATGTTAGGCAAGGGAGCATCTTGCTGCAAAATAATATCATGTACTATTTCCTTTTTGGGTGGCAGACCTTTAGGTTCTTGAAACAAGATATCATACTCTGAAACAACCTTTTCTAAATCAGCTTGCTGTTTGGCACTACAACCCTCAAATACATTGGTTTTATCAGGTTTCTTTTCCTTTACAACCATCAGTAAGAATTGTTTGCGTGAATTTATCATTCTTTTCATCTGCCCTGAGTTTATGAGAGTATAATTATTCTTGAGCTTATGAGCTCTTACAAAGTATTCAGTTCCATCTTTAACAAGTAGATACTTGTTCTTAGCTCTATAGAAAATAGTCTTTCTATCATACAAGTAAGGACTTCCTAAAACAATTCCACATATATCCAAAGGAAATATGTCTAACTCAACCTCATCTAGAAATGTTCACCCAAAAGAAAACTTGAGTTTGCACTGTCTAGTCACTTGTAGTTGTGCTTTATCATTCAACAATCCTAATGGGTATGGTTTCTTGTGAGGTGTAGTTGCTAATCCCAACTTCTTTATAATTGCTTAAAAAATCAAATTTACTTGTGAGCACTATCAAACAAAGTATCAATCTTTTGATGTTCGGAAATAACTCGAATATGGAAAAGCTCATGTATTTTTCTCTCATTTTCTTCATCAATAATAGATTGTGCAGAATTACTAGTAAATGCTTCATAATTATTACCTTTTATACCTGTGGCTGTAATGGTTGCTTCATCTCCCGAGTCTGACCCCAAATCTTTCTGAATAGTTGTAGCAGTCTTCTTCTTCTTACCCTCGAACTTCTTAGGTCTTAGCTCTGGATGCAGAATACAACAATGCTCATCATCATGCCCATCCTTTTTACAATGAGTGCATGAAGCTTTGCTCTTCTGTGTAGTGTTATCCTTCCTTGCTTTCCACTTCTACTTTCTTTCCTCCTTGCCCTTGCTTGCAGTGGGTTGGGATGATCCCCCAACTTCTAGATTTCCATTCTTTCCTCTAGCTTCTAGATGAGTAGCTTGTACAGATACCTCATCTATACTAGTGGGATTAAACATGAGGATGGTATGCCTCATGTAGTTGTGTAGACCACCAATATACTTCAAAATAGTTTTAGGTGAGTCTAATGAGATTCCTAGAATCAATGCTCTCTTCCTAAATTCTTGAGTCTATCCTTGTACACTTTGCCCTTTCAACTGTCGAAGAGTTTTCCAAATCATCATGGCTTGTTGTATGTAGGTCAATGGATAGAACTACTTTTTGATTGCAGAAACAAATTCACTCCAGACAGAGATAGTCTTACCATGTCTTTTCATATCAGCTTGGGTTCTACCTTCCCACCAAACCAAGGCAGTGCCTCCTAGGCATAGGCTTGCCAGCTGAATCTTGCTCTTGTCTGAATTGATGTTCTGTACTCTGCAATTAAACATCAATTTGTTTAATCCAATTGTCCAACTTTTCTGCATTTAACTCTCCATCATATATAGCCAAATCAAATTTAACATCTAGTTTGATCAAAGATGCTTTGTTGCTATGCACAGGGCTATTAGGAGGTGTGAGGAAGCTTTCCTCTTTCCATTTTCCTTTGGAGTGGTCATGGAAGTGAGACCCATCTTCTTATTTTTCTTGTTTAGAGCTTCATGAGTCTTCATCCTTGTGTTTTCTAAAGTCCCTATACATCTTGTAATATTCCTAATTAGCCATGGCTAATTGGAATATTCGATTTTGCTCAATTTTTCCTTCTATAGTTATTTATAAATAAAAAGGTGAGGAAAAGGGGGACATAACTCACCTTCAGAATAAATTCACTCCCTAGTAGCACAACATTGTGACTTAAAGGGGAGCCAAGGGGGCCAAAGGACCACGCAGAGATGGGGCCCACACAGACACTTGGAGGGATTGCGCAGATGGAAAGGAACACGTGGCAAGAGAGGAACTGCGTTGGAGGAGGTGGGCCTTGGGATTGGGAGAAGCCAACGCTATAAAGGAGAGGGGAGCCTCCTAATTTTGTCATTTGATTATGTGCATTTGAGCTAGTCACTGCGATTTAGAGCACACTGGTTGTTTAGCTGGTCTACAGCACTGTTTAGTGCATCGAGTGTCTTCGTTCAGAGATCTCACCCTTAGCCCCGGGGGACTTCGAGTGCCTGCTCATGCAAGGTAGTTTTCAACAGTATTTTTCAAGAGGATTGATCTTTGGAGGGAGGAGGAACTGAGCCTTTTGGGATAATTGCGCAGTCTTGAGAGAGGGACGCAGTTCTTTTGGTGGGAGTTCCGGATTGAGGGTTTTGCTGAGGATTTGAGCTGGGAGATTGAGCAGGGGACCATCCCTTGCATCTTGGAGGATTTTTGTAGAGTTTCAGGTGGAGTTTGGGAGGATTCTATTCAGTGGCAGTGCAGAGCCTTGAGGGACAGTGTAGATCCCCAAGGGGGTGATTTTCGGGGGTCTGCTATTTCAGAAAATCTTTCTGGGTTTTTCTAGGTTTCTTGAGTTGAGTCTAGCATTTTCTGAGGAGGGGAACAACCCCAAATCCTCATTTGATTCCCAGTTGTGGCAGCATCACGACAGTTCTCCAGCAGCTTGGACGTAGTTCAGAGAGAGGCCATTCCTTTGTTATTCTGAGTGTATTTCTTCACTTGCCTTGTGTAAGTCGAGGTGCTACCTATCTGATCACCTCTTGTACTCTTTCCATTTACTCAGTATAATAAAATGGCTTAGCATTTCTCTCTACATTTCTTGAGTATCTACTTATATTTCATGTTCACATTATTATATGTTGTACCATTGTTATTTATATCACTTTGAGTTTCCCGGTCACTGTATCATTTGGACGTGTTTGGTTGAAGTTTTCTTGGGTTTGAGGGATATCCCAGAAACGGGATATTACAGTGGTATCAAAGCATAGATCTGGCTCAGCCTATGGAGCTAGCAATCTATGACACCGAGGGAAAAGCCCTACATCTGTTACAGAGGTAGGAGATATAGAGACACTGGGCATAGGTTGAAGAACACCTACGGAGAGGGAGACTGTGTTCCAATAGTGGACGCAGAACATGAGGAGCCTGTGGTGCACGTAGGACAGGAGGAGCCTGTGGTGGATGCAAAGCAAGAGGAACCGATGGCAAATGATGACGAGCAGAAATTTGCGGACATGCTCCTCAAATCAGTGCAGGATCTTTCGAGGTAGATCGAGGCGATGGGGCAAAGATTCACAGTAGTGGAGGCTAGACGGTGTGAGAGCCCCAGGAGTTTTCTAGGTTGGAGAGGGATCAGGTACATCTCACCATTTTCCAGACCAGGGTGCCACTCAGTGTGATACTACTCAGCAGGTTGCCTCACATGCCCTTATACACTCTACCATGCCCACTTTCTTAGGAGCAGAGACGGGGCCGGAGCATAGGAAGAGGCAGAGCCTGGTCATATGGGCGATTTTTTGTGAAGTACTAGGCCTATGGGCAAGAGTTTAGGGATGCTCTCTCATTCAGAGACTTTGTTCAGCTCCAGTGGGATAGTAGACCCTGCGACCATCATAGAGGATATCGGCATTATCATGATGGAGACACCCACCGCATAGCTAGTAGATTTCACTTGCATGTGTTTGATGGCTCATCAAACAATTCGACAAAGTCTTGGGTGGAGAAGTTGGACATCTATTTCTAGCTTAACCAGATGTGGGAGACGAAGGCCATCAAGGTGGCGACATTACATTTGGATGGTGAGGCCTAGGACTGGTGGTTCCATGGGTTGGTTACACTCAGACACTCCATAGTGATGACATATGCCGAGTTCACCAACAGACTGATAGAGAGGTTCGACCGGAGGGATCCGGAACAACATTTTGTTGAGTTAACGAGGCTCAAATAGATCGGAAACACAGAGACCTACATTACAGACTTCTTGAGGGTTTCAGTGATGGTGCCTGATCTATCCATGGCACGGAGTATCTACATGTATGTTGAGGGGTTAGCAGAGCCAATTCAAGGTCTAGTCAGGTCCACTAGACCAGCCGCACTCTAGGATGCTATTAGTAGGACTCGGGACTTATAGGATGCCTTACCCAGGACCCAGACACCTTACCCCCAGAGACAGGCTTTCCAGCCTAAGGGGAAGGATGTGAGGATTCGACCTCCAAAGGGGAATCTAGGATGAGCACAAATTGATGATGATGCCAGGAGAGAATTGAAGAAGAAGATATTGTGCTTTATCTGTCAGGAGTCGTGGGCACTAGGACATAGATGTGCTACTGGAAAGGCACATTTTATTGACGTCTTCTCCGAGAGCAGCGGGGAAGAGGATTAGGAGGATGATGTGGAGGCAGGAGGTAGTCATGCCACGCAGCATCGCTTGCCACCTCCACCACCAACAGTAGGTGGTGCAGCTTTTGCACCTACCGGAGGGGTCCTTGCAGCATTGTGAGGAGTCCCCAAGTATTTGATGCTAGCATACAAGGGACAGTATGTGGCCAGTGGGTATTAGTTTTGGTTGACAGTGGGGCAACCCACAACTTCATCAATGCACAGATGGTTGAGTAGAGAGGTATACAGACAGAGAGCTTTGATGGCTTTCCAGTTTTGGTCCCAAGAGATCAGACCATGGTGTGTGCTCATTATGTTCCATAGTTATCAGTGACGATGGGCACCCACACACTGACTGACCACTTTTTCGTGGTTGATATTCCAGAAAGCAATATGATATTGGGTGTTCAGTGGCTTATCACTCTAGGAAAGGTCACGGCAGCTTGGAAGACCCTCGAGATGGAGTGGGATGATGAGAAGATACGGGGACAACACACATATCCACCTCAGACTGTTTCGGCTCATCGGATGGAGGCAGTCTTCTGGAAGGGAGACGTAGAGTGAGCAGTGGAGCTACATGCATTAGAGGTAGGGATTATTGGGTAGACAGTGCACCCAGAGGTACAGTCCATCTTGACCGGTATGCCACAGTATTTGGGGAGATCCTGCCAGGACGACCACTGGACCGAGGGTTTGAGCACACCATTGAGCTTGAGCATGGCATACAGGCAGTGATTACTACCCCCTATAGGCATCCCAAGGCCTATCAGGATGAGATCGAGCAGGCCATTTAGGATTTGTTGGCTCTTGGGCACATTCAGCCAAGCATGAGTCCTTTTGCTTCTTCTGTGGTGTTGGTAAAGAAGAAGGACGACACAATGAGGATGTGCATTGACTACAGGGCCTTGAACAAGAAGACCCTGAAGAACAAGTACCCCATACCCAGGATCGATGAGTTGATGGATGAGTTGAGAGGAGCCCGATTCTTCTCAAAGATTAATTTGAGATCCGGGTACCATTAGATTCATGTGAGGGAATAGGACATTCCCAAGACCGCCTTCAGGTGTCACTATGGGCACTTTGAGTTTTTGGTGATGCCCTTTGAGTTAACCAATGCCCCAGATACATTCCAGTCTTGTATGAATCACATCTTTCGCAGTCACTTGAGGAAGTTTTTGTTGGTATTGTTTAATGATATACTCATTTACAGCAGGACTTGGGAGGAGCATCTCCAGCACATTGAGACAGTGTTGCACATCTTGGAGGAGCAGTAGTTCTATGCCATGCTCTCCAAGTGTGAGTTTGGATTAATGGAGATGTTTCACTTGGGACACATCATAGGGCTGGATGGATTCAAAGCCCACGAGGAGAAGACTAGGGCCATCAGAGATTGGTCGAAGCTGAGGAACGTGACAGAACTTCGAGGATTCATTGGTATTTGTACTTACTACTGGAAGTTCGTCAAGAGTTTCTCACAGCTTGCTGCACCCCTGACATATTTGATGAGGAAACGGGCATTCAGTTGGTTGGATACAGTGCAGTGAGCCTTTGACAGGCTCAAGGAGGTGATGAGTAGCTGCCCAGTGCTTGTATTGCCAGATTTTTCGCAGCCATTTGTTTTGGAGTGTGATGCATCAAGAGAGGGGATCGGCACAGTATTGATGCAAGGAGGTCACCCTATAGCCTTTGAGAGCTAGAAGCGCCTTCCGCACAAGAGGTTGTATTCTATATATGACAAGGAGATGTTGGCCATCATGCATGCATTGGCCAAGTTCCAACAGTATCTAGTGGGTAACAGGTTCAGGGTGAGGACTGATCACAACAACCTCAGGTTCTTTTTGGAGTAGAAGCAGCTATAGGAGAGGCAGCAAAAGTCCATCAGTAAGATCCAAGCATATGAATTTGACATTGAGTATGTCAAGGGTAAGAACAACGTGGTAGTAGATGCCCTTTCACGTAGACCAGCCACGTTGTCTCTTATGAGCTTGGATGCAGACTGGAGGGCTCGACTCTTAGTAGAGTACTCCAAGGACAGATTTGCATGTGAGGTTTTGGATGGGCAGGTGGCAGATGATAGGTACGGGGTGGTGGATGAGATCATCTACTACAGGGACTGGATCTTCTTGACTGAGAGATCTCAGCTCAAGAAGAAGATACTTCAGGCATCACATGATTCACCATTGGTAGGCAATCAGGGGTTTACCAAAACCTATAAGGCCATTAGAGAGAGGTTCTCATGGAAGGGCCTCAAGGAGGATGTACTCCAGCATGTCCGAGAGTGTGACGTTTGCCAGATGGGAGAGTATTTCGATGGACTTCATCACAGGGTTGCCCATGGTGTAGGGAAAGGATTGTATCTTTGTCGTCATTGATCGACTGACAAACTAGGCACATTTTTTCGCCATATCCGCACACTACACAGCAGCACAGGTGGCTGGTCTGTTCTTCAGAGAGGTCTTCAGGCTACATGGTCTTCCTAAGACCATCATCAGTGACAGGGACAACCATTTCATGGGCTAGTTTTGGCAGGAGCTTTTCCAGTTGGTGGGGACAGAGTTGACACCAAGTACCAGTTATCACCCATAGACGGACAAGTAGACAGAGATAGTTAGTGAGTGGCTGGAGGGCTACTTGCATAACTATGTAAGTGGGCAGCAGAGAGCATGGATGAAGTGGCTGCATCTGCGGGAGTACTGCTACAACACTACACATCACATGTCCATCGGTATGTCACCATTCTATGCTTTGTATGGATATCATCTTTTATCTTTTGCTAACCTGAGGTTTGGTGCTAGTAAGGCTCTGAGAGCCAAGATTTGGATCCAAGAGAGTCAGGATATTCTCCGAGCTCTCAAGGATAATATGGCTACATCACAGAACCAGTAGAAGTTGTATGCTGACAAGGGTCAGGTGGAGAGACAGTTTGAGGTAGGGGACTTGGTCTACCTATGATTACAGCCATACCGACAGTCATCACTGAAGTAGAAGGGGGATGAAAAGCTCAAGCCCCTCTTTTATGGGCCATACAGGGTGATACGCAGGATTGGACAGTTTGTGGATGAGTTGTAGCTACCCCAAGGCAGCAAGATTAATAACGTCTTTCATGTATCATGCCTAAAGAGGGCATTGGGACAGTGTGTGACAATGACAGATGAGATACTACCCACAGATGATGAGGGGCATTTGGTGTTGCAGCCAGAAGCTATTATTGATACTAGGGAGAGGCAGCTACGGATCAGGACAGTCCGTGAATTCTTGGTGAGGTGGAAGAATTTATCGAATGAGGATGCCACTTGGGAGAGTGAGAAAATTTTGCAGCATCTATCACTTTAGTTGCTTGAGGACAAGCAGCATTTTTCCAAGGGAGACTGTAATATTCCTAATTAGCCATGGCTAACTGGAATATTCAATTTTTCCTTTTATAGTTATTTACAAATAAAAAGGTGAGGAAAAGGGGGACATAACTCACCTTCATAATAAAGTCACTCCCTAGTAGCACAATGTTGTGACTTAAAGGGGAGCCAAGGGGGCCAAAGGACCATGCTGAGATGGGGCCCAAGCAGACACTTGGAGGGACTGCGCAGATGGAAAGGAACACGTGGCAAGAGAGGGACTGTGTTGGAGGAGGTGGGCCTTGGGATTGGGAGAGCCCAACGCTATAAAGGAGAGGGGAGCCTCCTCATTTTGTCATTCGATTATGTGCGTTTGAGCTAGTCACTTCGACTTAGAGCACGTTCGCTATTTAGCTAGTCTGCAACAGTGTTTAGTGCATCGAGTGTCTCCGTTCAGAGATCTCACCCTTAGCCCCAGGGGACTTCGAGTGCCTACTCGGGCAAGGTAGTTTTTAGCAGTATTTTGCAGGAGGATTGATCTTTGGAGGGAGGAGGAACTAAGCTTTTTGGGATAACTGCGCAGTCTTGAGAGAGGGACGCAGTTCTTTTGGTGGGAGTTCCGGATTAAGGGTTTTGCGGAGGATTTGAGCTAGGAGATTGAGCAGGGGATCATCCCTTCCATCTTGGATGATTTTGGCGGAGTTTCAAGTGGAGTTTGGGTGGATTCTATTCAGTGGCAGCGCAGAGCCTTGAGGTACAGCTTAGATCCCCAAAGGGGTGATTTTCGAGGGTAGGATATTTCAGAAAAACTTTCTCGGTTTTAATGCGTTTCTTGAGTTCAGTCTGATCCCAGAGTTTCAACATTTTCTGAGGAGGGGAACAACCCCATATCCTCATTTGATTCCCAGTAGTGGCAGCAGCATGGCAGTTCTCTAGCACCTTGGACACAGTTCAGAGAGAGGCCATTCTTTTGCTATTCTGATTGTATATCTTCACTTGCCTGTGCAAGTCGAGGTGTTATCTGTCTGATTACCTCTTGTACTCTTTCCATTTACTCAGTATAATAAAATGGCTTAGCATTTCTCTCTGCATTTCTTGAGTATCAGCTTACATTTCATGTTCACATTATTATATGTTGTACCATTGTTATTTATATCACTTTTAGTTTCCCGGTCACTGTATCATTTGGACGTTTTTGGTTGGAGTTTGCTTGGGTTTGAGGGATATTCGGGAAATGTGATATTACACATTTCTTTTACCATGGACTTTATGGCTAGGAAACTTTCTATGAATTGAGGTTCTAGCCCCATAGAACCTTCCTCTGAATTGTCTTCCGAGGATAGACTCTCCCAATTTCAAGATTAGTTTCGACCAACTCTCCTTCTCCTAATTTGAGCTTTGATCTAGTGAGCATTCAACCGCTAAACCAACACAAGCTTGTCTAACCTCACAGCCTAGAGCTCTGATACCACTTGATCTAAAAACCACCCTTGAGTGACCTCAGTTAATTAATTAATGAATTAAGGTATTACAGACTCATGTGCTAGTGTGTGTCTATGTCACTTTAGGAAACAGATCGATCAGATTGCAAAATAAACAGACATTGGAAATATGAAAAACAGCAGAGAAACACAGTAAGAAAATACAAGAACACAACAATTAATAAGGAGTTCACCCTATCCTCCAGGGCTACATCTCTGGTCCAGCTTTCAGTGGTGGCCTTCTTTTATTGTGTCTTTAAAGTATAGAATTACAATGAGGAGCTCAATCCGAGTCTCCTGAAACAGAATTACTTGGCAGGTTGGTTCTTGGATTCCCCAAGCCGCTAGAGTACACATACCCTTTGCCTTACCAGCTCTTGACCTCTTTGGTCTTTAATGGGAGGATCCCAATGTGGTGCTTAGTTCCCGACAGATCCTCTTAGGGATGGCTCGATGCTGCCTTATGCTGCAGGTCAGCTCAGCTCTATGTCTTTCTGCTCTTTGCTTCACTGTCTCTTCATTCTATGTCTTCGTCTTCTTCTTTATTTGATTCTTCCTCTCGGTGTCCTCTGTTCTTCTGTTCATGGCTTTAAGGCCAATTTGTCTCACAACTGTTTGATTTCCCTTCTACCTCCGTCGGATTGCCTGCTACTGCTCGTTTGGACTTCCCTATCTCTACATCATCATGAACGGCTCACAGGGAGTGGCCACTTGTCCTCTCATGAACTGCACCATCTCTTCCTCGTCGGTTTGGGTTTTCGGTTACGTCAAGAAATGACTTGTTTGCCACCTCAGCGGTCAAATCGGACCTCAAATCCTTATGTATCGCGGCTTAATCCCCTGTTAAATTCAGTTTCCCCATTGGGCATGTTCTCAACCGTTAGATCTGGAGCCCCCAGATCCGACATCATTCGCTCATTTCACACAATTGACTTGCTTGACCATTAGCATGCGATGAGCAGTGGTTTTCTCTCTCCTCCACTTGCCGCACATCAGGCGCTGAATGGAATCGCCAGGTTTCAGCCAAATCCGCTTACCGCCCAAGGGTTTCCTCGATAAATACAGCCAATTTTCGATGATGGGTCCCGCCTTTAACGCTTTTCCCCATGGTTTTCCCGGCTTCCATGCGACTGAGCGCTCGAGGCCCTTCCTTCTCGAGGGATTTTGCCCAGTGATGCACAATTAGGCATCAGAAACTACCTCCTTTTTCCAATCCAGGATTCCCAGGTGCTAGTTTCGCCTCCTGTGCGGTCTCCATGGGCCTCGGTCAGCGCGCTTTGACCGAGGTCCTTGTCGTTCCTCGCTGGCTACCAACTGACATTGTTCAGAGGTCTTCCTGATCGCTCTATGCTCTTAAATTCGAAGTTTTGGTCCTAATTTGAATACAGTCATGGCATCTTGATTATCTTCATGGATCCAATTTAGATCACTCAAGGAAATGGCTTAGCTGAATCAAGGAATAAAAATCTCATAAGGATCATCAAACAAACTATTGATCAGAGTCAGAAAAACTGGCATAAATCTTTAACATTTTCTCTATGGGAAGATCGAATAACACAGAAGGCCTCAATAGGAACTTCTCCTTTTAGTTTGGTCTATGGGAAAGAGGTTGTTCTTCCTACAAATGTAGCTATTCCTTCTCTAGCCCTGGTTCAATTTATTGAAGAAACTCCTTCCTCTTCTATGCAATTAAGGAAATCACAAATCCTCAAACTCAAAGAAGAAAGAGATAAAGCCAAGATCATACATGCACATCATCAACAGTTAGTCAATTCTTCCTTTGATGCAAATTTTGTAAGTCCTAAATCTTTTCAACTCGGAGACCTTGTATTGAAGTGGGATAAAGCACACAAGGAAAAAGGTAAGCATACCACATCCCAAAGAATGTGGCTTGGCCCATTTCAGATCACAGAACAAATTGGCCCATCAATGTTTCTATTGCAAGATTTATCAGGAAAGAGAGATTCTCTACCTGTGAATGAGCAAATTTTCAAGAAATATTTTTCATAGAAGATAACCTCTTCTATCCCTTGTACACTATTGCCTTTACTTTTCCTAGGAAAATAAAAGTTAAATAGTATTCACTTTTGGCCTTACAATAAAAAATCTCTTTAGATATTTTGATTTTTCACTTGTATAAATAAGGTTTGTTAAGGAAATAATTATGACATTTGAAAATAATCTAAGTCCTATCTCTCTAAAATTTGCTTATTTCCACCAAAATTATTTATTCTTTGTGAAACCTCAACTTTATAAAGAAACCTTTGTTTTATTTTCAATCAAGAAAAGTATCTTTAACAAAGAAAAGACTCTCTGCAGATAAGCACCTTAAACTCTATAATTGTCATCCGGAAACTCTTAAGGAGTCAATGATTCTCCCCATCTAGTAAACGTTTCTCTTTTTAGAGTGTAATTCTAAAATATACTAAAACTTAAAAGATAAGAGGTCTCATTAAGAGTCGGCTTACCATGTTCATAGGGAAATAATAGACTGACATTACCAATACTGCATATCAAAACGAGGTAATGGCTTGAGATTATTTTAATCAAAAGACAAGGGGTCTCATCACGAGCCAGCTTGTTCAGTTGAATTACAACCAGTGAATGGAATTGTCACTTTTTGGCCACCAAACCAAGACAATCACTTTTAAGTAGAAAACAAGAAAAATTTTAGAAGAAAAATAAATTGTTTAAAAAAAAAGAGAGAAGGGAATAAGTATATGAGTCTAAAATTATCTCTAAAAATTGCACTCTTATATGGATGGGATACTGAACCATTGATGGTTAAAAGGTAACCCTATCGAGGCTATGGACACTTGTTGGCAGCAGAGGCTCTACCTGTGACAAATGAGTACATCTAAAAGCTAATCTGCAAGAGCCCCCTGCTTTATCTTTAAACCAAGTAAAGACTGATATAGACAAAGGAATTTTCATTTTGAAGATGATATCAAGTGGATGATAATTAGGTGATTTTGTTTTCTTATTCAAAGAAATGTTACTTATCTTAAATTTCATGTAATTCTTATTTTCTAAACTATCTTTATTTTGGATTTTTTATAAGTTTCAAAAAATAAACTATCAGAGATAACTGGTTTTTCCAGTGAATCGCCAATTGTTGTACTGTTCAACAACCCCCCCATTTATTGATTTAATAGTTAACTCTATTTATAAACAGGGACCCTTTATAAAAATTCTCCAAAAAAAACTTAGCACTTAAGCGCTTCTTTTTAAATTATTAGAAATAAATTTCTAAATAATCAAGTATCAAGCTAAAATCTCTTTGTGACTAACTATTCTCACTTTATGGCATATCACTGGACCATGTGTGTCAAAGGTTAGGGACCACCATAATAGACTTATGGTATCATTAAAATTTTCATTAAAACTAAGGCTTAAAAAAAGTTCTTACACAATAAAATGCCTATCGCAATCGCATAGCGGCATTCATAAAAGTAAAATCAAGCAAAACCTTTAGAATACGTGATTTGTGATATTGCAACATAATGAGCCAAACACTCATCGCATCACGATGCTTACACAAAGGCCAATCTTATGAACCATGAAGGGTTGTGAAATGCGATATGACCCGGACCCGATGGAACTATGCGAAAATTGTTATAACTTAGGTTAGGTCTGGCGCCTAGTAAAAAGTCACTTTATGCAATAAGTATTCATTCAAGAAAAATGTGCTCAAAATGATAAAAGGTACGCCGATCACATCGCATGTTGTAAAATTCTAAATAACTTCAAAATAAAGCATAAACGAAAGTGCAATGTTGCGCTTTGCCATATTGCGATAATCTTTATCACAATTGCATAATCAACATTGTGTGCTTTAAACTCATAAAGTTGAAGATTTTCTTACCTGATGCGATAGCTTAAATGAATAATAAAGGAAATAATAAAAGATCTTAGTGCGTATTTAATGATTTTTAATGGCATTTATATTTAAAATGGCTCAACGTGATTTGATATCTTTCATCTGCATTTTCGAATAAAAGCTTCTTCCTTGTCACCTTTCGGAATTGACTGTATCATTACATTTTCATTGTCATTTTCGCTCTGTGTGTTTATTTGATAAGCTCCATTTCTCAATTTCAATGAACCTTCGAAGAAAACAATGATTGAAAAGATGGTGAAGAAGGGAAAATCTACTACATCTGAGAAATCGGACATGATACCACTCAAAGGAACCACATCATGGGAAGCCATGTATAACCTACTGGAAGAAGAGAATCCCAAGCCACTGGAAATGAAGGCAACATCTGATGTCGAAGTATCATCTGATGCTTCCTACTTTGAGGTAGCATGTTCAATTTTACACAGAATAGTTGCAAGACCTAAGATATTACCATACATAGATATGGTAAAATTGGTGATTGATAATCTGAATATCTCAGACAAAACTTTCATGAATGCAAGACATGAGGTCATGGGGTCTTTCACACCAGAAAATTTGTGTCATATGTACCATCTACCAGAGCCCCAAAAGCTCTATGAAAAATATTTCCTTGAGCATTTTTCCAAAGAGAACGAAGACACATTGGACGTTACACAAACCTGGAGATCAGGCTCAATCAAATTAAAACGGGAGAAATATGTTATCTACCCAATTGCATCCCTTTCGGCCCCACATAATTTCACAATTACAATAATGTGTACATTATTCGGTAAAGCTCATAGTACCAAATTTTCTATAGAGTGGCTTCCATTAATTCATGCAACGGTTAACGCAATGATTATGAATTGGAGCCATATTTCTCAAACAATTTAGTTATGGTTATTAGGGAATATAGGAAAAAGAGAAGTATCTCCTCAAGAATTATTCCCCCTTTTTATATGAGTGCTTATGTAATGGATGCCACTTGTTTTTGTTCTCAATTTCCAAATATGGGTTGGAAATGGACTGTACAAAACCCTCTCCCCATCCATGTGTATCATAAAATCTTGTGGGAATCCTAATTCAATTCCCATTTTTACAAAATCTACCATGGTATTATGTTTCCTATTTATAAAACCATTTTTTATCAAACGGCCCCCAAGCTTTCCGAAGAAGCCAAGATAGACATATTCCCAGTCGCAAGACGGTTCAGTGAAGAAACATTCACTTATATTAGAGTTTTTAGGAGCATTGCAGCTCTACATGTCCTTCCATATTATGTTCTGGACAAGCTATTGGCAAGAGAGATAACTTACCAGACAGTAGGGGATTGTTTAACAAAATCCCTCAAGGAGAAGAATAAATCCATTTGGCCAACCTTCCCATTACAATGTGGCACTTTCACACTACATGACTATGGGCACACAGTAAAAGAAGTAGAGAATATTACATCTCTAAAATTGGCCACAATTCTAGGGCGACAATATGACCCAAATAAAGTTGCTAAAGACTTCACCACCATGTTTGAATTCAAACATTTTACTCATGAAGAGTATCCATTTGATGACCACTTTCAAGGAGCTGAATCATTTTCACAAGTCCTACATTTATCATCATTACAGTTAAGCCTAGATGATATTAATTCTTTTCATGTATATAGGAATAAAAGATTGTTAAAGGTTGCATTGGACCTATTACAAATTGAACCAATAAGAGAACCCACTCCTAGCGTGAGCTTGGAGGGAAGTTCAAAGGAAAATTATAATGAGGAAACGCAAGAGAAATCAACTCTCGAGTCGAAACAGTTAGAGAAAAAATATCAGAATGGAGAAGGGAGTCCTAATAAATATTATGAGAAAGATACAAAAGGAAATACTGAGGAAATGGTCGAACAGACCTTGGCCAAGAAACGGACTGAGTTCGGCTCCACTTCAGCTCATACAAGGAAGATTTCAGTCATTGACCTAGACAAGGAATGACAGAAATTCAATCAGAAGCTCCAAACAGGCACAAGTCTTGAGGAAACATCTGGATTTCCAACCCCCAAACAGACTCAACACAAAAAAATCCATAGACAATAGAGCAAGGGGCTACAAACACTCAAGATATTGAGGTTATTCCAGCTTTTCCCACTTCTGAAATTGTCTTAAAAATTGAGAGATACCTCCACTCGACATATTTTACAACCCTACACATAAGGTTATGGTTAAAAGACAAATAAAGAAAAGGAAATTAGACACCAAGGTTGTTGCAACTTTAGAGAATGAATCAATGGAAGTTGTGTGCAAAGACACTCATGTTGACCCATCTGAAAACCTTATGAAGTTGTCATAGTTTGCAGGTGCCTATGCCACAACGACCATTGATAAAGAAAAAAAAGTTCGACTATTTCTAAACAAAAAAGAATAGAGAATTCTTCTGCTTGAACAACAATTAGAACAAGAGAAAACCAATAATCAAGCTGAATAGCAGGTAGCTCAGCTTCAGAGGGAATTCGAGCAAATGAGGTTACAACACCAGGAAAGCATATCATAAAAGGACTCACAGATTTTCCAAATGCAGGTGCTGGTAGAAATATTCAAAGATAAGCCTGAAACAAATGAGTTCATCAAAGAAGAAATCAAGCTAAATTCCCTATCAATACAGCAACAAGAGATATTCTACCAAAAAATCTCACAGATCAATCCTTACTATGAGACAAGTGATAAATTGACAAACTAGGTGATTGATCTGAGGTTTGAATATGAAGAAATCCATAAAAAGATATTTCTGAATTTATTACCTGCAAGGAATCTGATGAGGCAAGAAAGTTTGATCTACCAAAAATAGAAGAATCCCATAAATACATTCTATTTGTAGATTGGGATACACAGTTAAAGCAGGCAGAAAGGGCGGGAGTGACAATAGTAGGTGCAGCAAATAGCATAATTGAGGTCGTTAATGAAAACCTCCACAGTACCAACCTTGTCAAAGAATGCATACCAGGGGCTCTCCTAGATATCAAACAAGTAGAACAATAGTGGAAACAAACAGCTCAGACCAAAGAGGAAGCAATCAAACAGCTGACCAAACTGGATTGGGAGACATACTGGCAGTATTTGGTAAAACCACATAGCCAGTGGATGACTCTGCAATGCTTACCTATGCACAAAAAAAGGTGCCAGCTCTATCAGATGCCATATTTGTAGGACAGTTAAAATCCATAATCGGCCAGCTGCCCCAGGTCAAACCAATGATCGATATTTGCAATCTCAAAGATCAGGTAGCCGACTAAGAATTCAAGTTGAAATAAGCTTGTCATTAGTTTAATTCTATTTTTATTTTTTCTTACTCTGAGGAAGGTTGTTTGAAACCTCCTCAGCCTTTTTGTAATAATCTATTTTTGAGGCATGTATTATAGTATTTAAACCCCTCTCATGAATTTAGAGAGGGGTCCACGATTTTATCAAAAAAAATTTTACAACGCATTTCACGTCTGTATTTTTGTGAAGGTTCTAATGAAATTATTGGAACAGGATCTAATTTTTTTGAATATCGAGCATGCTCTACTAAAATTGCACTTATGTACTCTTAGAGTGTATTTGATTGGATGAAATTTGATCAATATTGTTGAGCCAATGAGCAGGACCTTTCATATATCGTACTTTTATCGTATGATCATGTTTTATTTATGCATTAACAATACTCTTTCTTTTATTGTCTTATGTATGAAAATCTGAGTTATAGTTCTACATTATTGCACTTTTGTATTATGTTTCATCTCTAATTTTGTATTGAATATGTGAAAAATTACTATATGAGATAAAGTTTTCTCAATTGTTTTGTCTAACTATTTATCCAAAACAATTATCATTAATGATTTCATTTCTTTTGGCAGTTGAATGATCTTTATTACCAATTTATTTGAGACAACTTTGTAGATCGTATATCTTAGTTTATTCCTAGTATATTTATAGTCAGATAATGTTAGATTAATATAAATGCATGTGTTTATTATTTAGATTAGATTATTCTTAGTTGAATCATTCTCCATTATATCTTATATCATCCCAACAACATTATCAAATCAACCCTCTCTGGGAAATTGGTCCCATTATCCCCAGTCGGAGCCACTATACCAAACAAAAAAGGAGTTGCTTTAAAGGTCCGGACCGGGTGGTTATCCCCCATGGTGTAGCAACGAATTTCGAGGCTTCAACACTCTATGATAATTCTGGTTTTGAAATTGTCAGTGTAAAGAATTCTTCCTTTGCATCTCTTGCTTGAAAAATAATAAATAAATAAATAAAAATATATATATATATAGACACACACACATACATACAATAAAATTTTATTACTACTTTATCATTATTTTCCTTGCAGGTACTTTGCTAGTGTTGCTACTCCACTGGTGTTGTTACTCCTCTAGTGTTGTTACTCTACAGATGTTGATTTTTTCTAAGTACACTAGTGTTGTTAATCCTCCCGTGTTGTTACTCTGTTCGTCATGATTTTGTCTAAGTACATTGGTGTTGTTACTCCTCTGGTGTTGCAACTCCATTCGTTGTGATTTTCTCTAAGTACATAAGTGTTGTTACTCCTTCAGTGTTTTTACTTCATTCGTCGCGATTTTCTAAGTCCACTAGAGCCATTACTCCTCTGATATTGTTACTCCTCTGGCATTGTTACTCCTCTGGTGTTGTTACTCCTACAGTGTTGTTACTCCATCAAGGTAAGTCACCAAGTACATCCCCAACTGACTTTGTGGATTTGATTGACATTTCATCTATGACATGACTAGACATGACCATGGATGGCCATCCCTTAGTTGGGGGGGAGATATTGTATTACTTTTAAACATGTTGTATTTAATAGCAATGATGAGTCTTCATTATTGTTGTTGAACATTGTGAAAACTCATACATTCCACATCATCATTATGATCCCCACCATACCTTGCACATTTATCCATATGCCATGGAACTTGAACTATGTATGATTGTATTGAATTGCAGTCCTTTCCGATGCATTGTAATAATTTCCATTATTTACCATAATCCACCATGGATTTTTCCCATAATATCTGCCTCGATTTCCCTTTCACCACATCCTTTTCAACCACAATCCCTGTCATTGCAACTTTACTAGATAACACTCTCCTCAATGGTTTTGTTGCTACTCCGAGTGCTGCTATAGAGAAAATTGTAGAATGGGTGGGCAAGCTGTTAGGCATGAACCTGAAGACATAGCATAGGTCCGACGCCATCCAGATGTATGGTGGGTTTTTCAGAATGCAGAATGATATACATATTTTGAGAGGTTGCAGGGATTTGATGAAGCCATTTGTAGTTGAATTGGCATTGAAATTGGATGGGAATTATTCCAGAGTCTATGGGCTCGATATTCTTGTCACAGAGGAAATTATCTCGACTGTTAGCGGGTTTCCGCAAGGTGGGCATAAATGGTTCACTCATAAATCTCCCTTACCATAATTTCCATAAGTATTCTTGTAGGCAAGAGAAACCATGGTTCAAAAGGGAAGGGGATACTATCGTAAATCCTTTCCACATCCATATGTCGAGGTCGTGTACATTGTGGTGTGATACATTACTTGTGAAGGTCGGCTCTCTACCTTGTTCAAATACCATTTTAAACTTCTTGCATACCTTCGGTTTCATTGTGTGAATTCTCTAGATATGTCATATTTCTTATGTAATAACCTTCAGTTAATGGCATGGTCTACACATCGGTCACGTCAACCATTAGCAATCCTCACAACCCACAGGCTTTTCAGGCTCTTGGTGGAGCATGCCCTGTCACAGACTTTCGTGGCTTGGCCACAATTCATTGAATTGGTAGAAGACAAACTTGTGTCCATGATGTTGTCAAGAGGGGAAAAGGAATTAGTGGCAAAGAAAGAAGTTGTAGATGATGTTGTTACATAAGAACTAATATTGGTTTCTGAAAATTTGGAAGAATTGGCGATAGAGAAGGCTACAGCAAAATCACCAATAGAGAAAGGGGCCGAAAATGATTCTATTACACAAGAAACAGCATCGACTGTTGACCTAGAAGAAGAAGAAATGGAGGTAGAAGGGGGTGCATGCGGCTCTACTACACAAAAACCAGTGTTGATTGCAGACTTGGAAGTAGGAGAAATGGAAGTGGAAGGAAGTGCAGTCAACATTGTTACACAAGAACCAACGTCGACCACTAAACTATTGGAATAATTGTTGGTAGTAGAATAAATTGCAGGAAATGTTGTGACAGAAGAACCAGCGACACCTGCCAAAGTGATGGAGAAACCAATGGAATAAGTGGAATCCGTAGTCGACATTGTTACACAAGAACGAGCTTCGATTGTAGAGCAAGCGGCCGAAATGGAAAAATAGGTGGCACGGGAAGAAGAGGAGAAGGAAAGTGAAGAAAAGCCAAGGGAAGGAGAAAGAATCGAAACATCATGTACAGAAAGGATGGAAATCGAGGAGGATATCTCCTATTCTCCACTTTATGCCTCCCTGCTAAGAGGGGCAAGGAAATTTCACACCCCTAGACGCTCGGTGAAAGAAAATATCTCTCCCCCAATACTAAAATTTGTAGGCACAATGAAGGGAACCATCACCGACACTATCACACAAGAACCAGTGTCAACTGGTGGAAAAATTGGGCAAATCGAAGGACTGGTGGTCAACACTATTACACAAGAACCAGTGCCAATCGAGGGGCAAGTTTAAGAAATTGTGATTGGTGCTGTTAACACAGAGTCATTGGAAGAAAACGTTGTTGTTCGTATCAACCAGCAAGGGCCATAATCAATTTTTGAGCAAATGGAGGAAGATAACTAGGTGACAAATTAGCCACAGGAAAATGTTACTTTGCAAGGGCCTGAAGTGGCTCCAGAGGCATTGAGGGAAGATGTGGAGGTTTCAAGACCTGCTGAAGAAGATGTTGGGGTCGCACCCCGAGTTGAGGAGCAGAGAATGTAAATAAGGGTGAAATAGGAATTGGTTGATGAGTTTCCAGACATCAACCCACCAAATCCAACACCAGCCGCAAGACTAGTGGAGGAGGTCATTATCAGACAAGAATTTATTGAACAGTGCAGAAAGAGAAGGGCCCCCATCCAAGAAAGGTATCGGTCACAATTTAAAGAAAATATGAAATTAAAATTGGATATTATTAAGTTAAGGAATCAAGTGTTACGCTTACGAAGATGGGGGAGGAAGCATAAGAGGAATGATGGTCAAGTTGTTGGGAATCTTGGAGCCAAAACCACTTCAACGATAGTAAAGACCAAACCATTTTTGTATTTGTTTAAGTCATGGGAATTCTTGTTCACTACTGAAATTTAGAAATGGAAAGCTACCACATCTCACCTTCAATGGGGGTCTATCTCTTTGGAATCCCACTGGGAAGAAGTGAGAGGAATTCGAGAAAAAATTACGAGAGTAGTGACTGATTACATGACCTATATGGAGAAATAAAACCAAAAATAGGAAAGGAAGAAGAAAAGGATTGAGGAACTAGAAGAACAAGTGCAACTACTAAAGGCTTGCAAAGATGAAATGTTTGCTCTAGCACAGTAGGTAATGGTGTGCCAACCTCTTGCTCATAGTTATGCTATGTTCCTACATGAATAATACCTACTCTTTTGTTTGGAGTGAATCCATCAAGAGATAAGCCATGAAATCAAAGATATGATACAGTTTCTCCGGATCTTGAGGGGTCACAATATCTTGAACTATCACTTGATGTGCAAACTGTACATGGATGGTTATTTTCTAGGGACTGATCAATCATTCAATCTAGTGCTATATGTGGGGGATATTTAGTTGAGAGCCTTCACCTCCTTCCCAATTAACCAAGTTAAGTGGAATAAATCCTTTAGCACATTCAAAGAGAACCAAGCGAATAGGCCACTTGTAGTTTGATCAAAGCATTGTCAAGCTATGAATGTTTTTAATAAACATAGTACCTTCTTGGCAATAGAAGGACAAAAGGGTCAGATCATGGCAATGCAGAAGTAGTGCCCTGACATGTGTACAAAGAAAAATTTTACTTGTCAGGAGAAGGCCCGAGGCGGTTGTCAGAAATGATGGGTGTTGTCGTCAACTACAGTAAGGATACGTGAAACTTTGGGGGCCCCTAATTTTGTTCGAGCTTTGGATAGAATACCACGATATATCACATGTATTTAGACTTGTGGGACTCGATGGATGGGTCAGATATTTCGTTTTCCCATTGTTTGGTTGCCAACTGAGCAATACACACCAGCTTATGTGGTACACAAGGATTGGTCGAAGGAAGTTATTCACACAGATGGATACAAGGTTCCCGAAACAGAAATGACTACGAAATATGACCTTACATAGCTCCATGTTGACTTGTTGAAACCTCGAAATTTGTTGCAACATCGGGAATAACAACCCGGTCCATACCTTGAAAGCAACTCCTTTTCCATTTGATATAGTGGCTCTGACTGGGGATAATGGGACCAGTTTCCCGAAGAGGATTGATTTGATAATGTTGATGGGATGATATAAGATGTAACGGGAAATGATTCAGCTAAATATAATCTAATCTAACTACTAAACACATGCACATATCTTAATCTAACATTATCTAACCATAAATATACCCAGGAATAAAATAAGATATGTGATCTACAATGATGTCTCACGGCAATTGGTAATAAACGTCATTCAACTGCCCAAAGAAATGAAATTGTTTAACGATAATTGTTTTGGATAAATAGTTAGACAAAACAATTGAGAGAAATATATCGCATATAAAAATCGTTTATGTATTTAAAATGGAATCAGCTAAAACATCACACATAAGTGCAATAATGCATAACTATAATTCAAACTTTCATACATAAGACAATCGAGAGAATAAGTATTGCTAATACATAAATAAAACATAATAATATGATAAAAGTACCATATATGATAAATCATGCTCATGTGCTTTAGAAATATTGACCCAATTTCATTCAATCCAACATAATCTAAGAGTACAAAAGTGCAATTTTAGTAGAGCATGCTATATATTCAAAGAAAAATAGATCATGTTCCATTCATTTCATCAAAACCTTCTCAAAAATAAAGAAGTGAATGTCTTGAAAAGTGTTTTTGATAAAATTATGGACCCCTCTCTAAATGCATGAGAGGAGTTTAAATACTAAAATACATGCCTCAAAATAGATTATTACAAAACTAGATGAGGAGGTTTCAAACAACCTTCCTCATAGTGGGCAAAAATAAAACTAAAAATAGAATTAAACTAATGACTAGCTCCTTTGAACTTGAACTAAGTTAATCTTCTAACTTGATCTCTGAGGTTGAAAATGTCGATCATTGGCTTGAGCTGAGGCGGCTTGCTAATTGTGGATTTTAACTGCCTAGCAAATATGGCATCTAATAAAGTTGGCACCATATTTTGTGTAGAGGTTGTTAAACACCACAGGGTCATCCATTGGTTGTGTGGTTTTACTAGAAACTGCCAGTATGTCTCCCAAATCAGCCTGGTTAATTACTTAATTGACACTTCATTTTCCTGCATTGTTTGTTTCCACTACAGCTCTAGTTGTTTGACATTTGGTAGAAACCCTAGTACACACTCTTTGAAAAGGTTGGCACAATGGAGGTTTTCATTTATGGCTTCTATTATACTGGTTGTTGCTCCTACTATTATCGTTGTCGCCCTTTCTGCCTGTTTCAACTGTGAATCCCAATCTATAAACAGGATATCTTTGTGGGATTCTTCCACTGTTGGTAAGTCAGACTTTATTCCATACTCATATTCTTTCCAGGAAATAAATTCAAAAACCTTTTTGTGGATTTCTTCGGATTCAATCCTCACATCAATTACTTGGTTTGTCAATTTATCACTTGTCTCACAATAAAAATTTATCTACGAGAATTTCTAGCAAAATATTTCTTCTTGTTGCATTAATAGGGAATTGAGGTTGACTGCTTCTTTGATGAATTCGTCAATTTACAGGTTATCTTTGAATTTATCCACCATGGCTTGCATTTGATGAATTTTCAAATCTTTTTTTGATAAGATGGCCTAGTGTTGTAATCTCATCTGCTCAAATTCTCTTTGAAGTTGAGCTACCCATTGTTCTGCTTACTAATTAGTTTTTTCTTGTGCTAATTATTGTTCAAGTTGTAGAATTTTCTATTCCTTTTCCTTTAGAAGAATTCAGACTTTCGTTGCCTTATCAATGGTTTTTGTGGCATAAGATCCTGCGAACTGCGACAGCTTTGTGAGATTTTTTGATGGGTCAACAAGGGTGTCCTTCCAGAAAACATCCATTGGTTCATTTTCTAGAGTCGTAACAATTGTGGTGTCCAGTTTCCTTTTTCTTCCTTTTTCTTTTAACTATAGTCTTATGGGTATGACTGTAGAATATATCTAATGGAGGTATCTCTTCAATTCTCAAGACAATTTCGGAAGTAGGAAAAGTAGGAATAACCTCAATGTCCTGAGTACCTGTAGCTCCTTGCTCTATTGTTTCTAGATTTGCTTTATGATGGCTTTTCTTGGGGGTTTGTAGTTCAAATGTTTCCCCAAGATTTGTGTCTATATGGAGCTTCTTATTGAATTTATCCCATTCCCATTCCAACTCAATGACTAGAGCCTTACCTAATTGAGCTAAAGTAGAAGCAACCTCTACCTACTTCTTTGCCAAGGCCTGTTCAGCCATTTCCTTTGTACTTCCAAATGTATCTTTCTTAGAATATTTATTTGTGTTTCCTCCTCCATTTTGAGATTGTCGTTCTAGGTGCTCTGACTCATGAGTCGACTTCTCTTGGGTTCCTTCTTCAAATTTTTCTTTTGAACTTCCCTCCAAGCTTACACTAGGAGTTAGTTCTCTGATTGGTGCAATCTGTAATAGGTCCAATGGGACCTTTAACAGTCTCGTATTCCTATACACATGAAAAGCATTAATATCTTTGGGGCTCAATAGTAATTATGTCAAATGTAGGACTTGTGAAAATGTTTCTACTTCTTGAAAGAGGTCATCAAAGGAATCCTCTTCATGGGTGAACTGTTTGATTTTCACCATAGTGGTAAATTATTTAGTAATGTGATTCGAGTCATATTGTCTCCCTGGAACTGTGGGTAATTTCAGAGACATCCTAATATTTGCTTCTTTTATTGCACATCCATATTCGTGTAGTGAAAAAGCACCACATTGTAATGGCCAAATGGATTTTTTTTGTTCTTTCAGTCCTTTGGTTAAACCACCCTCCCCTGCTATCTGGTAAGCTATTTCTCTAGTTAAAATCTTTTCTGGGACATAATATGGGAGGACATGTGGAGAAGTAATGCTCCCAAAAGCTCTAATGTAAGTGAATATCTCTTCCCCTAACCATCTAGCAACTGGAAAGATGTCTACTTTGGCCTCTTCATAAAACCTAAGGGTTGTTCTATCATAAACAGTTTATGAATAGGCAGCATAATACCCTAGAAGATTTTGTAAAAATGGGGATGGAATTGAGATTCCCACAAAATTTTATGGTATATATGGATGGGGAGCAGGTTTTGTACAGTTCGTTTCCATCCCATGTTAGGAAATTGAGAACAAAAACAAATTGCGTCCATACAAAAGCACTCATAAAGAAAGGGGGAAATCCTTGAAGAAACACTTCTCTTCTTTCTATATTTCATAATGGCCTTTGCTAAATTATCTGATAAAACCTGACTCCAGTTCATAATTGTTGCATTAACTACTGAATCAATTAATGGGAGCCACTCCATAGAAAATGTCGTGCTATCGGATTTACCGAATAACCTACACAACATTGTTGCTGTGAAGTTATGAGAGGCAGAGATGGATGCTATTCAGTACATACTAGATTTATCCCATTTGAATTTGCCTCCGCCTGACCTCCAGTTCTGTGTAACATCCAATGGGTCCTCGTTCTCTTTGGAAAAATTCTCAAGGAATTCTTTGTTATAGAGATTTTGAGGCTCTGGTAGTTGGTACATTAGTCGTAGACTTTCTAGTGAGAAAAACCCCATGACCTCTTGTATTTTATTCCTAAAAGTCTTGTCCGAGACATCTACATCATCAAGTACCCAATTCACCATATCCATGTATGGTAATATCTTTGGTCTCGCAGTTATTTGGTGCAAGAATGAACATGTTGTTTCAAAATAGAAGGCGTAAAATGATTCCTAGGCATCATCTGTGGCCTTTGTTATCAGTGGCCTAGGCTTCTCTTCTTGTAACAGGTTATACATGGCTTCCCATGTCGTGTTTCCTCTGTCTTTGCTACATGTGGTATCGAAGAAAAGTGGTATCATGTCTGATTTCTCAGATGCAGTCGCCTTTCCCTTCTTCGCCATTCTTTCCAATGTTGTTTTCTACGGAGGTTTCCGGAAATGGAGCAATGAAAATTATCGGATAAACACAAAGCGAGAATGACAATGAGAATTTAATGATATAGTTAATCCTGAAAGGTGACAAGAATGGATATTTTATTTGAAATGCAGATGAAAGATATCAACACATCAAGTCGTTCTTAACATAAATGCCATTAAAAATTATTAAATACGCACTAAGATCTTTTATCATGGCCTTTATTACTCATTTAAACTATTGCATCGCAAATGGGAAGCGAAAAACTTTAAGGTGGTGAGTTTAAAGTGTGAAATGTTGATTATGTGATTGTGATAAGATTATCGCAATATCGCATTTTCAGTTGTGTGTTTTTCGGAGCTGTTTAGAATTCTGTGAGATGCGAGGTGAGTGGCATACTTTTCGTTGTTTAAAGCGCACTCTGCCTAAATGAATAATTATTGCGTAAAGTGCCTTTTTACTAAGCGTCAGAATTAAATTATATTTTATAACATTTATTTTTATCGAGTCCAGGATATATCACATTCCACAAACTTTTTGTAGTTCACAAGATTGGCCTTTAAGTAAAGCGTCGCAATGTGATCAGTATTGGCTTGCTATACCGCAATATCGCAGTTCACATATTCCAATAGGATTTGTGAGTTATGATTTTCATGAAATCCGATATGTGATTGCAATAGGCGCTTCATTTTACAAGAAATGCTTGAAGTCTTGGCTTTAAATGGAAAGTTCAATGATATCCTAAGTTTTATTACGGTGATCCCTTCCATCACAATTCACAGATCTCGATTGTTAATTAACCTTTGACACACTTGGTCTAGCGATGTGTGATAAAGAGAGAATTGCTAGTCTAAAGGGATTTGAATTATTATCTTAATTTATTTCTAAAAATTCAAAAAGAAAGCACTTAAGTGCTAAGTTTTTTAGCGGATTTTTTATAAAGGGTCCCCATTTATTAATAGAATATTAACTATTAAATCAATAAATGGCGGGGTTGTTTAATAGCACAACAATTGGTGATTCACTGGAAGAACTAGTTATCTCTTATAGTCTTTTGAAACTTCTAAAACTTCCAAAATAAATATATTTCAGAAAATATAAATTACATGAAATCCAAGATAAGTAACATTTTTTTGAATAAGAAAACAAAATTCACTTAATCACCATCCACTTGATATCCTCTTCAAACTGAAAATTCCTTTGTCTACATCAGTCTTTACTTGGTTTAAAGATAAAGTAGGGGGCACTTGCAGATTAACTTTTAGATATACTCATTTGTCACAGGTAGAACCTCTACTACCAGCAGGCATCCATAGCCTCGACAGGGTTACCTTTTATCCATCAACGATTCAGTATCCCGTCCAGATAAGAGTGCAATTTTTAGAGATAAATTGAGACTCATATACTTATTCTCTTTTCTTTCTTTTTTAAACAGTTTATTTTTTTATTCTATAAAATTTCCTTTTTCCTACTTAAAGGTCATTTTCTTGGTTTGGTGGCCAAAAATGGGCAATGCCATTCATTGGTTGTAACTCAAATGAACAAGTTGGATCGTGATGAGACCCCTTGTCTTTTGATGAAAACAACCTCAAGCCATTACTCTGTTTTGATATGCAGTATTGGTAATCTCAATTTATTATTTCCCTATGAACATGGTAAGCCGGCTCTCAATGAGACCTCTTGTCCTTTAAGTTTTACTATATTTTAGACTTACACTCTAAAAAGAGAAAAGTTTACTAGGTGGGGAGAATCATTGACTCCTTAAGAGTTTCTGGATAACAATTATAGAGTTAAAGGTTCTTATCTGTAGAGAGTCTTTGCTTTATTAAAGATATTTTTCTTGACTCATCATAGAACAAAGGTCTCTTTAGAAAATTGAGGTTTTACAAAGGACAAATGATTTTCATGGAAAACAAGCAAGTTTTAGAGAAATAGAACTTAGCTTATGTCTCAAATGTCAAAATTATTTTCTTAACAATCTCTACTTATACAAGCGAAAAATCAAAATATGAAAGATATATTTTTTATTGAAAGACCAAAATTAAATATTATTTAACTTTTATTTTCCTAGGAAAAGTAAAGGAAATAGTGTACAAGGGATAGAAGAGGTTATCTTCTATGAAACTATTTCTTTAAAATCTACCCATTAACAGGCAGGGAATCTCTCTTCCTTGATAAATCTTGCAATAGAAAAGTTGATGGGCCAATTTGTTCCGCAATCTAAAATGGTCCAAGCCACATTCTTTGGAATTTGGTATGCTTACCTTTTTCCTCGTGTTCTTTATCCCACTTCAATATACGGTCTCCAAGTTGGAAGGATTTAGGACTTACAAAATTTTCATCAAATGAAGATTTGACTAACTGTTGATGATGAGCACGTATAATATTGGCTTTACCTATGTCTTCTTCGACTTTGAGGATTTGTGATTGTCTTAATTGCATAGAAGATGAAGGAGTTTCTTCAATAAATTGAACCAGGGCTAAAGAGGGAATAGCTACATTTGTAGGAAGAACAACATCTTTCCCATAGACAAAATTAAAAGGAGAAGTGCCTATTGAGGCCTTCTGTGTCATTTGATCTTCCCATAGAGAAAATGTTAAAGATTTATGCGATTTTTTCTAACTTTGATCAACAGTTTGTTTGATGATCCTTATGAGATTTTTATTTGTAGATTCGGCCAAACCATTTCCCTGAGGGTAAATAGTTAGCATAATATTTAATTTTGAAACCTCTTTTAAGAGAAAATTTTGTCATAGCATTGCCTATGAAATAAGATGCATTGTCAAACATAAGGGAAATTGGTAGGCCAAATCTGGTAATAATAAATTGATCAATAAATTCAATGATGTTTTCAGAATTGGCTATCTTAAGTGGAATTTATTCCACCCATTTAGTGAAGTAATCAGTTGTTGTAAGGATATATCTATGTTGCTTTGAAGAGTGAGGAACGATCTCACCTATTATGTCTAGTTCCCATTGCTCAAATGCTTGTTCAATGTTGACCAGCTATAATGGTAATGCAGGTTTCCTCTGTCTTACAGCAGCTGTTTGACAAAATTTACATTTCCTTACATATTCGTGTGCATATTTGAATAAGTTTGGCCAATAATAGCCAACATGCAGGATTTTATGTGTTGTGGTGTCTCCTCCAAAATGTCTACCAGCTGGTCCATCATGGAGCTCCTGTAACACTTTTCTCCCTCAGATTTTTCAAGGCATCTAAGTAAAATAAAATCATAATTCTTCCTAAACAAAACATCATTGATGATTTCATATTGCTTAGCTTTTAACCTCAAAGCCTTTTTTCTTTCATAACTGAGTTGCATAGGGGCATATTCATTCTTCAAATAAAAGATGATATCAGCATATTTATATTTAGTATCATTGAGGCTTATCTCACATATTTGTATATTGTCACCTGAATCTTGTAGTGCTGGTTATTTCGATGCTCCTACTAACATTCTGCAAAAACCTTGACCTCTAACAGTTTTAGCTGGTCTGATCTCAATGCCATACTCTTGCTATGTTGTTACCCAATTTTCTCTTTTCTCACCTACTTCTCCTTGCATTAGTAAATTTCTCACTGTTGAGAATGGAATTACTACCTTAGTGTGAGTTTTGAGAAGAAAAGTTCTAAAATATTTTATTGATTTGAAAACAGCATAAGCTTGTATTTCAACGTCTAAATAATTTAATTCAGCCCCCTGTAGATTGGAACTAAAGAAATAAATTGGTGCTTCATCTTTTTCATCATTGACTTGTGTCAATATAGTTGCATATGATGTCCTAGAAGCAAAGGTATATAAAATGAAATGATTAGAAAAATTTGGAGTTGCTAAAGAGGGAGCATTTGTGATTGCTTGTTTGATAAGATTAAAATCTTCATGCTCAGTATGTCTCCATTTAAAAATTGATTTTTTCTTAATCATAGATTGGAGGGGCAAAACAATTCATGAAAAGTCAAGGACAAATATCTTGACAAAATGTATCTGACCTAGGAAAGATTGCATGGATTTTTTATTATGAGGCAAAGAGATTTCAGAAATTTTTCTTATCCTATCAGGATCAATATGAATTCCTTCTTTAGATACAATAAATCCAAGAAGTTTTCCTTCACTTAAAGCAAAGAAATATTTCTTGGGATTTAGAGAAATTCCATATCTCTAACAACGTTCAAAGATTTGTTTCAAATCCTTTAAATGGTTACTGCGATTTTTTGAATACAAAGTTATGTCATCTAAATAAATTACCATTGTTTTATTTACCAAACTTTTTAAAGATATATCCATGGCTCTCTAAAATGTTTCACTAGTATTGATTAATCCAAATGGCATCTTTTGGTAAGCATATGTTCCCCATTTGGTTCGAAATCTGTTCTTTAGTCAATCACCTGGGTGCACGAGAATCTGATTATAACTTGAAAATCCATCCAGAAAAGACATTAGTTCTGAACCTGCAATTGATTGCAGTATCTGTTCCATAGGAGGCAATGGAAAGTTGTCCTTTTGACAAGATTTGTTGAGATTGCAAAAGTCTATATATTCCAATATCACCATTCTTTTTCCTTACTGGAAGTAAGTTAGAAACCCACCTTGAATGCCTAAGAGGAAAAACTATTTTGGAAATTCAGACTTAATCTGATTTTCTAAATTTGGGTGAATCTTTCTCAACTTCTGTTGTACAGGGTTTTCTTCGGATATCATAGGAATAGTATGTTGAATGATGGAAGTATCATATGTCTTAAGATCTTCATAATTTCAAGAAAAAACATTTTTGTATTTCTTTAACAAATGAATAAAGGCTAGTCTTTCATCAGATATAAGACCAAGTCCCCGATTAATATTTTGAGGTTTAAGGTCAGTTCCAAGATTAACTAATTCAAACCTCAAAGTTGATCTTTGAGTTAGTAGGTTTCTTGAATCTGTCCTTAAGATCATATAAATCTTCCAGCTTAACCACAGATTTAGGTATGGAATTTGTAATTGTTTCATGCTTAAGCTTTTTGTCATGTTGATCTTCATCTCTTATATGGTCATCATAAGATCCATCAGATGTTAGAAAATTTATGATATCTAGATCATTATAAAAAAAACTTGCTAATTGGTGATATTATCTAGCATAGAAGGCCTAGAAATTAATTCTATAGAAAATCAATCAGGACTATAATCTCCTGGATGAATGAGCTTGGATGCAACATTAGCCAAAAGATCGACACTTGCATGTTGAAGTCTTGGAATCGGGGAAATGTTCAATGTTGTGAAATGTAAGGTGAGATCCTGTACTAGTGATTGATAATGTTTCAAATGTCTAGAGAGACAATGAATAGTATTTCTCAATTGTTTGATTACAATTTCCGAATCTCCAAATACTTGAAGGTATTTGATATCAAGGCCAATGGCTTTATACAACCCTTGAACTAATGCTTCATATTCGACAGTGTTATTTGTGCATTCAAATTCAAGTATGCATGCTAACATAGTTTTTTCCCCTTCGAGGCTAACTAATATGTAACCTGCTCCAACTCCATCGTTAGATTTAGATCCATCAAAAAATAATTTCCAAAATAAAGACTCAACTACATGTTTATCTACAAAATTGATACACTTAGAAGAATCTATTTGAGAATAGTTTTTTACTTGTGATGTAACATATTTTTCCAAAAAGGGTGATGTGTGGGCATTAAAATTGCCTAGAAATGACTCGACTGAATAATTTCCAATGATATTGCTACTGCATGTGATGGGCTCATTTTCTCCCTCCAATTCTATGACGATATACTTTTGATGTTTCTCATGTTCGACCCTTATTTGATTCAGATTACCATTATAAGGAAGCCACATATGGGACCAGTCTGTTGCGAAATAGCCATGAAGCTTTACAGACTAGTCTCTACTAAGGATCAAACCGTAGAATTCGGGGATATCAACCACAAGAATGTCAAATACTTGACACACTTTCGGGTTTGATGAGATTCTAATGGTGACCTAATTGCTTTATCCTATAACTTTGACTTGAGATCGATCTAGATTCATAATGCAAGCAACAAATTTTTGGGGTTCCACATTCAATTTTGCACAAACAATTTTTGGTATAATGTTGGATGAAGCTCTAGAATCTACTAAACAATTGTGCAAATTCTTATTGAAGACTTCAAAATTCAAAATAAATGGAGGTGTATGGGACTTATACCTACCACCTATTAAAGAAATATCAGTTGAACTCAGTTTTTCTGATGAATTACTAGGAGGCCTACCCATTTCTTAAGCAACCTGAGAGATTACAGCAGCGAGAAGAGGAGAAGTGGGGACTTCTTTTAATTCTTTGAGCAATAACTTATGTTGATTTTATAACTTTCTAAGCTCATTGAATGTAATATTAGCTCTATTCTTTTTCATATCCTCAATGATGTTGTATTCCATTTCATCATATACTAGCAAGGTTTTGGCTGAAGGTGAAGAATTTGATTGCGGAGGAGTCGTTCGAGTGGATTTGGGAGAAGATTTCTTACCTATTGCTTTATCTTTGAGTGCTGGAGTTGTTGATTTCTATTTTTGATTTGTTTGTGGCAAATCAATAGTGCTCCTGCTCCTAGGTTTGATAGGTAATTCTTCTTCTGATTCTTCATTATCTAACACATGAATAATGAAATCCCACATTCCTTGTAATTCAACTACCTCTTCGTCATCGGTTTGTTCTTCACCAGTTGACACTTCCTCTTCCTCCACATATGATTCAGCATTTGATATTTTATTTGGAGGTTTAGGATCAGAGGAAGGATTTCTTTTGTAAGGTCTATAAGCTTTCCTTGAAGAATTCTCAGCTACTTGCTTTTTAATGTCAACCATTTCATTGGACATGGTTTTAAGGACCTTTTGTAGACCTTCAAGATAAAAAGGGTCTTTAGGTGCTTTCTTCTTGGATCCGTCCCTGAAAGTGTCCTTCTTGGATTTTCTTTCTTCTAATTCGTTCTTCTTTTCTAAAGCTAAAATATGTTTTTCTACAGCTATGGCTTCATTCATGTTTTCTTCCAAAGTTGGTTTGGCAGCCCTATCGACAAAAATAGTTGCATTCGAGGGAAGAGCAAAAAAGTACCATTCATTTTGAACTTCATCACTGGGTTTGGATGCCATTGGGGTTTTGTTCAATAACTTATTAAAACGTGAATTGAAGTCCTTAATCGGTTCTCCAAGTTCAGCTTTCAAGTTGGAGAGATCATTGAGAAGAGTAGTTGTTGATCAGTCATCTCCAAAGTTGGTTAGAACAGCTCTTGAAAGGCATCCCAACTATTAATGGAACCAGATGGTAATGAAAAATGCCATGATCCTGTTGATCCTTGTAAAGCATAAGCGAATAATATTACAACTGCATCTTTTTCTACCACCGCATTCAGATTTATGGAAAACATGAAGTTATTTAGGTGTTCTTCAGTAGGGAGACCATCATCAGGGTTAAATTTTGGCAACCACTTTTCTGGATGTGCGGGTAGTGGATGTAATGGTCCCACCATTCAAATAGCTCCTAGATTCGTCCATGGTCTTTGAGCCATTATGGGTATCTGTGTAGAGGAATATGTTCCAGAAGATGAAGGTGATTGGGTAGAGGAGGATTATGCTCCAGTACCAGTGTAAATCACGATCTGGAGTGGTGAGGTAGGTGATTGATCTTGTAATGAAGATGATGGAATGAATGAGGGTGTTTTGGGTGATGATGATAGAATATCACTATGAGTTTTAGATTATGTTTTCTTAGTTTTCCTTCGAGGGTTAGGTAGAGGAAATTCAAATGGGGGAATCCCAAATTTTTCAATCTGTGATCTGGTTAACCTTTCAGAGCAAGGAAATTGAGAAGAAACACTAGCTTGGGATAATTCAGATTCTTCTTGAGACAAGGACATCCCTTGCAATTTATGGATTAAAGAATGAACTTCGGGAGTTTCTATAGAAAAAGATTGATCTTATTTCTTTGGAAAAATAGTAGTGGATTCTAAGGATTTCTTCACAACTTCACGTCGAGGATTTTGGGATTTGGAATGTGGCTGAGAAGTTGGAGGTGATGGTGAGGGAGTTTTACTCTTAGAATGGCTTTCTAATTTATATTAGCTTTCCATTCATAGTTAGTCCTTCCTTCTAGCACCAAAAAGTTGAAGCCTTGAAATTCCCTACGACAACATGGGGGATAACCACCCAATCTAGACCTTGAAAGAAACTCCTTTTCCATTTGGTATAGTGGCTCGGAATGGGGATAATGGGAGAAGTTTCCCAGAGATGATTGATTTGATAATGTTGATGGGATGATATAAGATGTAACGGGAAATGATTCAACTAAATATAATTTAGTCTAATTGTTAAACATATGTATATATCTTAATCTAACATTATCTAACTATAAATATACCTGATAATAAAATAAGATATGCGATACACAATGTTGTCTGACAGCAATTGGTAATAAAGATAATTCAACTGCCAAAAGAAATGAAATCGTTTAATGATAATTGTTTTAGATAAATATTTAGACAAAACAATTGAGAGAAATATATCGCATATAAAAATTGTTTATGTGTTCAAAACAGAATCTCAGTTAAAACATCATACATAAGTGCTATAATACAAAACTATAATTCATAATTTTTGTTGGCTTGATGGGACCTGACCCAAGTTCAGCGTGAAGTAGCCAAGAAAATCCCTACATTATTGGCCCTTTTGGCATCAATCCGCAGAACGTGGACTGAAGTCTCACCCGAAGTAGTATGGGGGGATGCAGGAACCAAGTTTCCACCCCATGATATGGTTGTGATGTCATTTATGTTCCCTAACCTTCCTTCGCACAGACCGATAAACCCTTTAGGGCTTATCAAAGTACATCTCTTATTTGTCCCTAAATTCTCTGTGAAAGTATTATATCATCCTTCGTGGACCCTAAATAGATAGATCAAGCACTTACGCGCCTCTACAATTACTCTTACTTCTGTACTTATTCAGATCTGCTCAAGTATTGGTTAACTTTAACATGCATTATGGTTATCTTTGTGTAAACAGATATTCTTACTTGCATTCATATGACAAAGTAAAATACATGGATTCGCGCATCAATATAGCATTAATTCATAACCCCTGTATTCAACATAACATAATTTCACATTCATAACAGGAGTAAAGCAACACATACATAGATAATTCTTAATACTTCTCTTTATTTATAATCCAAATTTCCAATACAGACTCTAAGTACCCTGCACACACAGCTACAGGGGTCTGCGTGCTTAGTTGTACAGCCTCTTCCTACACTAAGACTCTTAGCTCTTAGCTCTCAAAGACCCATGCATAAAATATAACAAGACTCAACTGAACTTGGCTGCCTTAGACTCTTCTAAGACTCCCTTTTTATGCAATCCCATGGTCTACGGACCATGGGTAGATCTCTAAAGCCGACATGACTTATACAAAATAAGGGTAGAAAACCCTTTGTAACTCTTTACATATTCATGCTCCGCGGCCACAAAATGCAGATACTTTACACTCTATACACAAAACTTGGGCCTTTAGCCCCAAAACTTGGGCTTTTAACCCCAAAGTTGACCCCATGGGACCCATTCCCAACAGGCCCCCATCACAAATATGGTGACTGGCCCTCGAGTCACTCTGATAGCGTGGAGATCCTTTTGTGAAGACGTCCCAGCTCCACTTGTACCACTACGATTTCGACAATGCACTGTGTTGCGACCTGCTTCATCTGCTCGACCAGCTGCTTCGTCATTGTCCTTGTGCCATCTACCTTAGCCTTTTGTTGTGTTTCCTACAGACTATCCAATTTGCCTTCAATGGTGGCCATGAGCACATATGCTTCTTCTAGCCAAGGCTTCAATCGGTTGCAATTCACTCTCCCTGGGAATAGCGCGTCATTCAACTTTACCAACTGAACTGCTCCACCATCGGTAATCTCCTTGAAGACATAGGGCCCTTGCCAATTCATCCAAAATTTTCCTGGGAATTTATCAAACTTTCTGTCATATAATAGGACTAAATCATTTACCTTGAAGGTGCACAGTTTGATGTGTCAATCGTGCCATGCCTTTTCGCGCTCCTTTTGAACTTGTTAATGGAATCCAGCTAGAAATCTATTCGGCAAAGGAACCATTTGTTGGCTTGATGGGCCCTGACCAAGGTTCAGCGTTAAGCAGCCAAGCAAATCCCTACACTATTGTCCCTTTCAGCATCAATCTATGGAACTTGTACTGAAGTCTCACCTAAAGCAGTATGGGGGGATGCAGGAACCAAGTTTAAGATGGTTGTGATGTCAGTTATATGCCCTAAACTTCCTTCATGTAGACCGATAAACCCTTTAGGGATTATCAAAGTACATCTCTTATTCAGCTCTAAAGCCTCCGCAAAAGTATCGGATCATCCTTGTCGGACCCTCAATAGATAGATCGGGCACTTAGGTTCCTTTATAATTACTCTTACTTTTGTACTTATTCAGATCTGCTTAAGTATTGGTTAACTTTAACATGCATTATGGTTATCTTTGCATAAATAGATATTCTTACTTGCGTTCATATTTTTAGGGTCCTATAATTTATAGGATCTCAAGGTGATTAAGTATTTCACAATTTTTATATTTCAAATTGTTCATAGATTCCAATATTCAATTGATTTCACAAAAAAAAATGAAAAGAGGGTATATAAAAAGAACAAAAAGAACAAAAGAGAAAAAAATAAGGAGAAAAAGAAAACCTCAAATGTTGTTCAAATCATACAGTCTAAGCATGATTGAACAAATTTCAATTTCTGTTGATAGGGTAGAAAATAAATATCTACCAAACAATATAATCTTGGCAAATCAGTAGCTAGTTAGAAATAAAATTGGTTCAATTATTTAATCTAAACCAATGGAAGAAATAAGTGATAGAGTAGGTTAGAAATAAAAGAAAAAAATGAAAGGGTCTTCCAGTCCAAGTGCACCCTGCAAATGAAAAAGAAAAAAATGCTAGATTAGAAAAATAAGGGTAGGTAGATTGAGGAAAATCCAAAGAAAGAACGACATTAATGTTCTTTTAAGGTTGGAATACATATCCTATTGTTTTTCCTAAGGTCAGGAGAAGAAATTAAAAGGGGAAGGGGTCTTATATTATTTGTCAATATTATTTCCCCTAACCTTACTCTATACCCCTATTTTCCTATAGCTTGCCCCCTATTTATTTCCCTACTAAACCACTCGCTTACCCATCCCATCCCATCTTACCTATCCCTCATCTCCAATCAAGTCCCCGCTCATCCCATATGATCTAACGACCCGTGTGCTTTTCCGCGCCCCCCCCCCACCCTTTGAAAGTTAATCCGAGGGGGGGTTGAGGTCTGAAATCAGTGGTTTCAACCACTGACATGTCGAGCTCTCATGATTTTGCCCCCCCCCCCCTCTCATACTGCTTACCGCTCCCTATTCCCCCCAAAAAATGGTTTATGCCGTTAGTCAAACCACTTTGTTGTTGTGACTATTTTTCACTCCCACCACCTTACAACGCCAACCCGTCCCATCTGCCTATCACCTCCATTCTCGCCGTTGTGCATACAATTGGCTAGACCATTACCAACGGACTCACGCCAAGTCAGACCAACCCAAAGGGAACACTCCAAAGCCATAAAAGCACCATTTCACACCATTCTCAAATTTGAACTTGCTATCTCTACTATCGGGCGCAATTCAATTCCATTTAGTCATATGTAGAAACTGCGATAATCTCACTCCAACAGCAGTACGGTTGCAAGAGAATTTATTTTTCTGCAGTGATCACATATTCCCTTTCTCGAATTCCACTTCTAGTTTATCCCTTTTCTTTCTCCCTCTCTGAATTCCCATTTATTCTTATCCCCTTCTATTATAATCTCAACACAAGTCAGTTTTTAGAGGTTTCTATAGAAGACAACCATGGCACCAAAGAAAAAGGAACAAGAAGCATTTGATCCAATGGTGCACCCACCATTGGATTTGGATCACATACCACTTACAGACAGGGATTTTAAGATACATGAAACACTCTCAGAGTTTGATTTATTCGACATATATTGTTGGTGTGAGGATAAATTTGTGGAGGAGATGGATGACATAGACCTCTGGGACACTAATCTACCTTTTTACATTTTTCCTAAAACACATATTTGCCCAGAATTGATCATGAAATGCCACTCGTGCTACAATCCACAACAAAGGGCAGTGATGGCCCCAACAGGACATATATTGTTTACCATTTATGCCAAGTCCATTATACAGATGATGCAGGCCCTATTATTGAAGGAACTACTCCCTGTTACACTGAAATTTGTCACCTTGACTATCTGCAGTCTATATGGCCTCATCAATAGCCACATTGTCCTCTTTGTCAAGCCCCATACCTCTGCTCTTCATGTCAAAACTTCAAAGAGAGAGAAAGTCACTTGAAAACATGTTTA
>APFE031651757.1:0-26415 GCA_000404065.3 Pinus taeda
ACTCATATTCTGACCTCTCGCCATTAATCTCGCTATGGCTTTCGGAAGTAATCATAAACAACTTGAGCAATCTGATATCTATTTGCAGAAAAGTAAACTTAAAATCAAATTACATCAACTCATATTCTGACCCCTCGCCATTAGTCTCGCTATGGCTTTCGGAGGTAATCATAAACAACTTGAGCAATCTGATATCTATTTGCAAAAAAGTAAAACTAATGTCAAATTACACATTCATATTTCAATCCCTCACCATTAGTCTCACTATGGCTTTCGGAGGTAACCGTCAATGAAAAGAGCAATCCAATATCTAATTGCAGAAAAGTAAACTAAAATCAAATCACAACATTCATATTTCGATCCATTGCCAGTTAGTCTCGCTATGGCTTTCGGAGATAACCATCAATGACATGAGTGAGTTGATTTCTAAACTAACTTAACAAAGCAAATGAACAAGACTGAAATCAAAGCATAACTAAAATTGAAAAGCTAAAAAAACAAGGTCAACAGAGAGGCAAATCTCATGTCACTATTTGATGCAAAAACATGTAAAGAAAAACTAATCTACAATCAACCGGTTGAACACACTTACATTAATTAAAATTGCATGAATGGAAAATCTAATCTATCAAACTTGAAAGCAATCAAATGACATAATGAAATCAAAGCAAAATTAAAAAATGAAATCTACTCTACCTTACATTCTAATGTGTTCCATGACATCTACTTCACATTTTCTTCCATGTTGAGAACATCAAAGCTTTATTCAAATTCTTCAAAATCACAAAGTACAACAAATCTCTCCAAAGCTTTCAAAAGCCATCAAGGAAGAACTACAAACTCCAAGCTAAAGAACTAAAAGCCAAGCCAAGCTAGCTAACAAATGAAGGAGAGAGGTCTCCTATTTATACAAAAAGATGAGAAGCCATCTCATTAATGAGAGTCTATGAATCTCTCCCTCTACCTCTAGAGTCCTAATAAAAATAGGAACTGATAAGACACATGTCTTCTTAGAGTTACAATACAATTAGGAGATGTGACACATATCCTCATGATCCCATGATTTTTTCCACTCAAATTCGAATTTGGCCTTAGAGTGCCACATAAGGGTCTTCTAGAAGCCTCCTTTCAACCTACACATGTCAACAATCTCAACCCATTTGTTAGGTATAAGCATATGTACATTATTTCCTAATTTTTAACCACAAATTCACTTAAAAGGCTTAGAATTAATAAAGATGGGAAAAACATAAATGTGGCCCAATGATAATGAAAGTGGGATGAATGTGGTGACATAGTAGTGAAATGGAGGTGATATAATGGACATAATAGTGAAAGTGTAATGGAAATGAATGACATTTTCAAGACTCAACAAGGCCCTTCGGCTATCCAATCCAAGTCTTCATCATCCATGTATTCACCATCTTCTTCTTCCTTGCACTCTAAATTGAAAGAGTCTTCGCCTTCACGTTCAAATATTCGTTATCATCAGGTAGCTCTTCTTACCTCAATTATTTTTCGTTAGAAAAAATGAAAATCCCCCTCATCACCTTCTACACCTTCCTTAATAGGTGGAAGTTCCTATTGTTGAACTATCTCTTCTTGAGAGTATGTTAACTCCTTAAGGGTGGCAAAAACCAAATCTTCCACCAATGAAACCAATACACTAGTACAAGTTGTTTCTTTCTTTCTTGGATTATTAGGGAGAATGTGAGAAATAAGAAGTAACCCAAGAACTCTTGCAAATCGATGAGTAATAGGCCGAAATGTCCAGAGTTGATCGTCAGTAACTTCAAAAGTTTGTTCTAGACCAGGATGAGAAGACCCTCCTACTTCAAGAGTATGAGTTGGAATGGAACCTGGTGCGTTACTCCATTGCACGAAAGAAGAATTGTTTGGACGAGGTGAATTTTTAGCCATTAAAAGGTGGTGGCCCTCCTTCTAGTGCCAGAACGTTGACAATGATGGAACCTGCCAACATTCAAGGGGGTCTACATGATGTGAAGTACCAATTAGAACGCACACCGTTTGATATAGGAGACCTTCCAGAAATAAGGCTCGACTGCCATTGTTCTTAAAGAATTTCCGTGGCTACAATGGTCAACACAAGAGAGCAATGTACATGTACTTTTGAATGAACATGTGATTATGCCTTGTGAAATGTTCAATTGTAGAACGTATCAAGGTTCTTTCACAAAAGGGAAACGAAAGTGAGTCTTTGAGAGAGGAGTAATAGTACTAATCTAATAAAGACACACAAGCATATATATATATATATATATATATATATATATATATATATATATATATATATATATATATATATAGTTCACATAGAAGTCACAACCGTTAAAATAAATACACCACATATTCAATAAGATAAGCATCAAAGTCATTGAAATAGTTCAATTTCTTTCATACAAAATAACAACAACGTACATCGAAAACATTCAAAGAGTAGTCTTGCAACATTTACAATATATGCATGAAAGTGTGTCGGCCCAAAGAGATTCAAGTATTAAGCAAAAGTTTTAAGATACATCGATACAATGAACATCACTAGCTCCAATAGTGAAGCATTAGAGCTATCACTTTCTCTCCAAAAAAACTATCTTCCTCTACAATGCCTAGTAGAATAAGTCAAAGTGAAAATTCCTTTGCTTGAGATATGAGGGTGTATATAACAAATGAGATGACTCTCCACCGCCCTTGTGACTCTTGGACTCCCCTCATGACTCTTGAACTTCCATATGATTTTTTGAATTTTCATGAGACTAATGAGAATTTTTGTGCATTGAACAGAGTTTAGAGACTTGCGTTGACCTATGCATTGATAAGAGACTAACTGAGGTTATGGAATCTTGTTCTGCATTAGGAGAGTGAAGCATAACCAATGGAAACAAGATTGGAGCGTGTCAAAAAAATGTTACACATTTGGCCTGTGTGTATGGTTAACTGGTGCAAGATCATAGATACGAACTCTGTCAAAAGAAGCTAGCTAATGTAAAGTAAATAACAGACCAAACAATGGAGTTAAGGAGTGTTATTACATATTTTAAAGCTAAGATTGAGCTCCCTATTGTCTTAGCAACATAATATATGCCTACTTGTCTTTTGAGTTCTTTATGATAGAATATATATAAGACCTATATGCTTAAGTACGACACAAGGCATGATGCACCTCAAGCACTAGATATTGATGAGCTAAGGTTTCTTGCTTGGTGCTATTGATATTTCCATGGTAGTAACTTCAAGCTATAAGTTGCCAAGCATGAATAACAAAATATAGACTTAAAAGGATATTACTAAGTTTTGACACCTTATGATGTGTATGAGACATGTATATGTGTGACCGTTTTGGCATTGAAAGAGTTAATCACTCTAATGTATGAGTACTTAAGACGCTTACTTAAGACTCATTAAACATTTTGATTCCTTACAACGGAACATATATTGACTATTGGACAAAGGCATATGTGACAATGTATTTTTTTGACAGGGTCAATAATTAGTGAAGGGTGTGGCTAACACTATTTGCATAAAATTATATTACAATGAAGCATTTTACAGACAAATTAAGTCAACATTTATATGGTTGAACATTGGATGACATAGAAAACATCTTCAGCCACCAATGGCACATTTGACTCCAAGATTAAGGAAATCTTCAAGTACAAAGCATGACCATTGAGAATAAGGTTTGACATAGAAACATATTGTTGCAAAGCTCTTGGTATTTTCATATATATGGTGATGTATGTGTGAGGGAAACTATTGTGCGTAAAGGTTTATTTTGGAGACATAGTTTATTATTTTGTTAATGTATGCTGCCAACTCAGTGACTAGATCTTCCTCATGAAATTATTGTTGTTTCTATGAAAACAATTTTCTTTTGAGTATGGTATAAGCTGAATATATGGGAAGGTTACTAAGGTTATGTCAAAATTTTATTACAGGCCAACTGGAAAGCAACAATGTTAATTATTATGTGGAAAAGGCAATAAAAAGATTTGTGATTGTGATCATATTGGGTTTCTACTTAATGTTGAGATAGTATATGATGTATGTGTTGATAGAGAAATAGTACATGGTGCCTATGGTTTTACCTTCAAGCAGGGTTTATGTCACAAGGATTGGATTGCTTATTGACTATTATTGTTGTAGAGATGTTGAGTAATTTGTATTGTAGTGAAGTTTTGACAACGATGTTGGGAAAGTTGTGTGAGAAGTAGAGATAGTGTAACCATGATACTAGGATTATGTTTTTTTTTTCCAAGTTGCCTGTGATCCTCTAGGCTTGACCTGTGGCTCAAGGAGTCGTGACCTAGGGGCATCTAATTCATCAAAGTCACCCAAGGATCACACCTGGCCTGGGCCACACCAACCCTATGCTGACTGGAATTTTTTTAGCATGTCTCCTCCCCCTAGCACTGGGCACAACCACCCCCCATGAGGTTTGATGTTGGATCGCCTTGCTAATGAGGCCCATCCTCAACTAGTTATGTTATTGGGACTTGACAATACTAGGATTATGTTAGCAAAGAAAATGTGCTAGGTTTTATAGTGCTAATGTGATTTAAGTGGGGATGAAAAAATATATTGAGCAAAGATTTTATTCATAAGATGATGTATGTAAACATTGTTGAGAGGACACGGTGCTTGGATGATATGCATGCTAATGATCATTGTAGAGATAAGCAGTAAAGCTAGGGTTTACTATAGATATACATGTTGAGTAGAAGCAATAGAGATTATATTGTAGTTTCATTTGTACTAATATCAAGCACAGGTGGATCTAGTCTGAAAATTGTGAAACGCGGTTCGCCAACTGATTAGGGTGGCAGGGTTGTGCTCGGGTAGGTTGGAGCATGCATAGGGTGTTGGAGTGTCCTTCTAGTTGCAACTAGTGATTAGGGTGTTGGAGCATCCTTCAGGTTGGAGCCTAAAAACTAAGGCATTGGAGTTTACTTCCAATTGGAATTGGTTAACTAGGGAGTTAGAGCGTCCTTTAGGTTGGAGCCTGTAAAATAGGGAGTTGGAGCCTCCTTCAGTTGGAGCTAAAAATATTGATGTAAATTTTACTGAAGACAAATATTAAGAAGCATTCAGTGGTTTTTCTCCCATAAGGGTTTCCACCTAAAAATATGTTGTCTACTATCTTGATGTTTGTGCATTATTGAATGGCATTGTTTACTGATGTGTTGTTATTGTTAATATGAATATAATGCTCTGTGATGTTAAAATAACTAATTGAAGAGAAATATTGATTCAACCCCCTCTCAGTATTTCCATCAATTGGTATCAGAGCAGGTTTCTTCAGTTGCAACTTAACAATTGGAAGGAAAAACTCAAAGTGCATAAATGGGAAAGTAAAAAATGTAAGCACCAAACATTCAAAAGAACCGGAGGAAGTATTTAGTGTTGTAGTGAATGAAGTAAATCAAGTTGGTCCACCATCTCCTGAATTCGATGTAGGCAAATATGAAATTTGGGAATTCAAAATGGTAGTCTATTTGAAATCTCAGGGATGTGATGCATGACACTCTATTCTTTCTGGAGACACATCTACCGATGAATATAGAAAGCACAATAAAAAACAAGAAATGGCATTCTTAGTGCTATGCTATACACTGTAAAAGCCAAAATTGATAAATCTTCATCAGCCAAACGTCTCTAGAAGAAGCTCCATGATTTATACTCAAGAAAGCATGTAGATCAAGATGATGATGATCATGATTCAAATCAAGTAGACTTCGAGGTTGAACAATCTGGCAATGATGAAGAAGAAGAAGCAGAAACGGAGATGGAAAAAGTACTAAATAGTACCCTGATAGATTTGAAGGACATAGAAAAGATAAATCACACACTCAAATAAGAAGTTGCGCTCTTAACACTCCAAGTACAGGAAGTAGAAAAGAAAGAGAAAGACTTGGCAAGCCAATTAGAGGAATTTGGTTAGAGGTACGTAATTGAAGTTGATAAACAACAAAGGAACTAGATGCATCTTTAATAGAAATTATCAGGCTCAAAAAAGATAATTAAAGGTAGAAGGAACAAATACAAGATTTTAACAAAGTAACATAAAAGGTCACTCTTCTAAAGCTACAAGTAAAGGAGGCAAAGGAAAGAAGAAAAGTCTTGAAGAGCTAATTTCAGGAAGATATTTCTCAAAAGAAAAAAGTACTTGATGTTTCCCTAATTGAAATAGACTAAGTTTTGGAGGCAGAAATTGTTGGATGATGAAAGGAAGAATAAAGACGTGGGTAAATTGAAGTTGAAGGCAAAAGAGGTAGGTGAAGCTCCAAGATCCAAGTACTTGGAGAGAAATATTGAAGGTAGGATCCCTTCAGGACCAAATCAAAATGAAGGACAAAAGATAGTTAAATATATTGCAACTCCAAGAAGTAATGTTGAAGAAATCAAGGAAAAGGATCAACAAAGGATTGTACCACCTCTAAGAAAGAATGTCTACAAAATATCATTAAGACATGACATATCATCCAAGTACCCTAGTTTGTTTAATGGTTATTATTTCTTCTAACTTCAAGCATATTGCCAGAGATTGCAGAATGTATGATAGGTGTGATTACCAAAGACATTATCAAAACCCTAGAACCAAGTTTACAAGATCGCAAGACAAGTTTCAAAATGACTTTTCTAGCACAAAGCTTATGTTGTTATTCAGGCCCAACATTGAATGTTACAAATGCCACTATGGACATATAGGTCGTGATTGCAGGTATAGGATGGAACCTTACATGAAAGACAACCCTAACACCAGGTACAAGAAGGTTTGGAAAATAATCAAAAGGAAGAAGATCAAGTACATGAAAAAGTCTTTGCAGTCATGCTTTCAGGTTTCATAAGGCCAAAGGATTGTGATGAATCTGTAATGGGTGATGACATGGTTCAAGATGATTTGACCAAAGAGTTGGTTCATACATTATTATGAAGAATCCAATTTGATGATTCCATCTCTTATGAGTGTTGAAGAGGGGGAACCTTTGTAGCAGTGGTTGTACTTATCAAGATCTATCCTTGATAGGTTGACAGATGTCAGTTGTGAAGTTGTCATAAACATGGTGAGTATGTTAGTCAACTTTGTGTTCAACAGAGTAGCAGCTTGGAAAGCAGAGTCATGCGAAGAATTGCAAAAGATCTCAGGTATGGCAAGCCATGAAAACCATAACATGGCAGAGGGAGAGAAGTAATTACAGGAAGGCATACATGTTGCAGCAAATTAGAGGAAGATATTTCATATGGGGGAGAAACATTATGTTATAGGAAAAGAAAAACAAATAGATCGTTAGGGGGAGTCACCCTTTTCCATTGATGTCAAAAGGGGATAGAAATCATGGAAAGAAGATCAGAGACATGGAGCCAGGGGAAGTGGTGATCACAGGGGGATTATGTGTTTCCATCAATGACAAAGGGGGAGATTGTTGAATGGTGTTTTCATTGATGCCAACGTCGATTCTTGAATGCTCTTAATATTTGTATGGTTTGCATTAATTGAAGATCCAAATGACTAGAAAAGATTAGAATCCCCATACCTGTTGAAGATTTTTTAGGACAAATATTGGTGAATTTTCCTTGGTGACCATCATTAGTTGATGCTTCTCGTCATGTTGATTCCAACAATACATGGCATTTCTCGTGGCTCCTCATGATTTTCAAGATATGCCCTTTAGAAGATTAAAGCCCCTCCTAGTGATCAAAATTCCCCAAAGAGAGATGATGTGACAGTTTATTATTAATTATAAAATTATAAAGTCAAAAAGACTTTTAAAATATCAAATTAAATGTTTAGTGGCTAAAGTAATTCATTAAGGGTATTTTTTTTTCAAAGCAAACGCTCCAAAATAAAAATAAATTAATTAATTAAAAAAATAAATAAATACAAAAATTACAAAAATACAAAAATTGAATTTTGATTTTCCCTCCATTATGTACAAGTTGGATATTCTAATGTTACTTCTTCAAGATCTGTGTAAAGGCACCCACAAGTGAAAAATTCCAAGTCAATTTGATATGAATTTCCTCTATGGCATAGCAATGTTGTTGTCATCTGAAGAAAGGTCAAAATTTGGAAGATTGACTGGCGTTATTTCTTTTTTTTTTTATATAGATTGGGTTTTCACTGGGTATTCTCTTTTGTTGTGGAAGGCAAGTCAGTGCTAGATTAAGACAAAATTATGGAAGAGATCCATTCCTAATATCTTAATACCATGCAAATAGATTAAGCTAGGTTATTACACACCATTCGACCCTATCACCTTTGTGAATTTTGACCCCTATTAGGGCACATAACCTTGAAAATTTTAAATCATGGTTTAAACTTTTCTCTTGACAATTGTCTTTGTCCACAGTGGGCCACAACAGGGCTACACACACAATTCATCATGGAAACCTTTAAGGGTACACAAATTTGAAAATTGTTATTACAACGTAGTTCAATTATTAGATGGAAATCACATTAAGGCATAACATAGCGAGGTCGTGATACCTTGATGAAATGCATGTAATGGTTGGATGTTGGATCTTTACCTAGATCAAATGCACATAGTCATCCAAGTTATAAGAGGACAAGCTGAGTTATGCGTTAATGAAAAATATCTATGTGAAATAGCGTGTGCACTGATTTTTTGTGAATTGAACAAAGTTTAGAGACTTGTGTTGACCTCTGTGTTGATAAGAGAGTAACCAAGGTTATGGAATCTTGTTGTGCACATTTAGAGAGTGAAGCATAATCAATGGAAACAATAATGGAGCATGTCATAAAAGTTTACACATTTGGCCAATGCATATGATTAACAAGTGTAAGATCGTAGATATGAACTATGTCAAAAGTAGCCAGTTGATGTCACATAAATAACAGATAGAAAAATGGAGTTAAGGTTTATTATGTGAAGTTTCCATAACTTCCATGATAACAAAAAGTTGTTTATGACTAAGTACCATTTTAATTAATGCTGCTATGGATGATGAACTTTTCATGGTTTTGCCAGTATATGAGTGGAGTGTTATTACAAATCTAAAAGCTAAGGTTGAGCTCCTTATTGTCTTAACAACATAATATATGATTGGTTGTTTGTTGAGTTCTTTATGACAGAATATATATAAGGCCTATATGCTTAAGTATGACTCAAAGTATGATCCACCTCAAGTAGTAAGATATTGATGAGCTAAGTTTCTTGCTTGGTGATTGTACTGATGTTATTGTTATTCCCATGGTAGCCACTTCAAGTTATAAGTTGTTGAGCATGAATAACAAAATATAGACTTAAGGATATTACTCAGGTTTGACACCTTATGATATGTAGTGAAAGGGTTGATCACTCTAATCAATGAGTACTTAAGACATTGACTCAAGACTCATTCAACATTGTGGTTCCTTACAATGGAACAAATACTGACTACTCATTAGATGAATATTTTCTTTCCACAACTTGTAAAATAACTTAGAATTTTGTAAATTGTATTAGAAAATTTTGGGGATTGGGGTTTCAAACCTGAGCCCCTAGTCACATGGAATGGAGTTGTTAAAGAGACCTTAGCTAGTGTTGAGCTATGCACAACACCCCCCCCCCCCCCCCCCCCCCCATTTTTTATTATGTATAATACAAATAGGGACCATTTTAAATTGAATTTTTCCCCTCTTTGTCAATAAAATGCCAACTCTTAGAAAATGGTCACTTTTCAAAAAAACCCTTTTAGACCTAACTTAAAACATATTAAAGTCCTTATCACGAATCACAAATCTCATGATTCCTTAGTAGCAAAGTTAAGCACATTCAAAAAATACCGATATGCGACTTGCGATTGAACTTTGTATGTGACATCCCGATCGCATATCGCACATCAGAGGATATTATGTCAAGAGTCTATTTTTTACCTATCAAAACCCTGATATTGCGATCTTGCAATTTGCGATATCGAATATCGCAGATCGCAAGATCTATCAAACAAAGTGTCATTCGCGCTATAGCTTAAATATCCAACATGACGGATTTGACAAATGTTTAATAGTGTTTTTAAGCTGGACACGAGTTAGGTCAGGATGATTTAATATGGTTATCATCCCTATGCATGTAATCATGGTGTTTGTTATGGTTGATTAATGTTGAACTCGCCCCTAAATATTATTTTCAAAGTGCAGTCATTTCATCAAATCTTTTATTTTATGCAACAATTATTTCTGTTGGTTTTAATAGGAACTCCGCTCAAGTGATGTCCATTTGAAAGGTGATGCAAAAGCATACCAAGCAATCTATTGCAGAAACTGAAAACACATAGATGTCGTCCATCTTTACAGATACATTATGCGCTGCAGATGGAGGTGCCACTACATGGCACACTATCTATACTACGGTGGAGAATGAAAACCCTGAAGTAATAGACATTCGACCAACCACTGACAGCATAGAGCCATCAAGAGTGCAGTTCAGAGACGCTGTGTGCTCTTTCCTTCACCGAATAGCAGCAAGGGCTAGGATCTTGCCATACACAGATATGATAAGATGGGTAGTAGATAATACAGAAGTCGAAGACAGACTTATCAAGACAGCTAAAAATATAGTCTTGGTTCTTTCAGAGCTAAAGATTTACAACAAATGTACAAGCTACCTGATGCCCAATACATCTATGACAAACAATTTGTTGCAAAGTTTGTAAAGGAAAACGAAGACCCGTTTCAAATGATATAGGAATGGAGGAGAACAGACAATAAATTCAAACAAGATAAAGTGAGTATGTACCCCATTGCTTCTTTGTCCAATCCTTATAATTTTGCAGCCTCTATGTTATGTAGATTGTATGGTCTCCCTGATAATTCTGAGTTCTTGATCAATTGGGTTCCTTTAATTGAGGCTTGTGTTAATTCTCACATTATGAATTGGGCAACCATTCTGTCTGAGAATTTGGCCAAAGCGATTACTAAATATCGCCAAACCAGGGCTGCCTCCTCTAGAGCAGTTCCCCAATTCTTCATGTCTGCATATGTCTTCGATGCCATTTATTTTAGCACTCATTTTCCAACCATGGGTTGGAAATGGACTACCAATGTTCCTACTCCTATTTTCCTAAGTTATAAGCAAATGTGGGAACAAGACTATATTCCACATTTTCACCAATTATGCCAGGGAATTGTTCTTCCCTTACATCAGTTAGTTTTCAGTAGAAAATGTCTGAGATTCACAAAAGAAGCTATCACAGACCTCCAAGCAATCGAAACGTATTTTCTTGAAGAGTCCTTCTCTTATATTAGGATATTTGGTAGCTAAGCTTTCCCACATGTCTTCTCTATGTATTTATCAGATAAACTATTGGCAAGAGAAGTAGCATGCCAAATAGTAGGAAATGGCCTCACAAAAACAATGAGGGAAATGAAGAAATCCAAATGGCCAAATTTTCCCCTTCAGTGTGGATCATTTACCCTTCTTAATTATGGTCATGCATACAAAGAGTATCAGAATATGCAGTTATTAAATCTCCCTACTCTACCAGCAAGGCCTTTTGATCCACAACAAATAGCAAAAAAATCCACCCTTTCAGTTAAGATCAAACCTGTAACTCATACAGTAGATGAGTTTGAAGATTTGCTGGAATCAGCCGAGGATTTTGAGCAGATTTTGAATGCAGCCAAGACAAAGTTTGACCTAGAGAAATTCAAAAGATTCCAAGAGTTTAGAGGACAGAGGTTAGAATACCTCCTGCAAGAATTTTGGATTACTGATCATGGAACTGAAACTAAATCTCAGAAGCAGAATAAGCCAGGCACGTCATGAGAGTAGGAAGTAGAAACAAATGAATTAGAAAAGCTCTGGGATTCATTTAATGACAAACTACCGGATACCCCTAAGGTATCATCAACACAAGAAACCACGGGATTTCAGAGCCCTCCAGGGCAAATAGCAGTAGTGACCACTGAAGGTCCAAAAACGAGTTTCCAAGAGACATAGGTAATCCCTGCAGATCCAACTACTAAAATTGTCTTGAATGTAACAGATATCCCTCCTCTAGACGTCTTTTACAACCCTCTTCATAAAGTTGTTGTAAAAAGACAGAGAAAGAGGAGGAGAACCGAAACTCCTTCAAAACATGACTTTATGGATGTCCTATGGAAGGACACACAAATAAATCCGACTAAAGATTTGACTTAGCTATCTCAATTTGCCGAAACCTATGCTACAGCAACAATCGAAAAAGCAACTGAAGCCTCTGTTTTGATTAAAGAAAAGGATGACCAGATCACATTATTATAGCGACAATTAGATGAAGAAAGAGCCAGTGTGAACCGTTAAGCAGAGGAACAACTGTATACACTACAACAGGATATGGAAGTACCGAAAATAAATCATGAAAATGACTTATCTGCTAAAAACAAACAAATCCAGGAGCTAAAGAGTAACCTAGCAAAATATAAGGATATTCCTACTACAGAGGAATTCATTAATGAGGCTTTAACATTGAATACTTTACTGACAAAGCAAAAGCAGATATTCCTCCAATGTATATCAAATATCATTCCACCTCTTAATACTAGTGAACAATTAACAAACATCATTATTGATCAAAGAATTGAGTTCAATGAACTCAATTCCAAGATCTCTGATTATATTGAGTGTCAGGATTCAGAGGAAGGGAAAAGGTCAAGTCTCTTCAAGATCAATGAAAGACATAAGGACATTTTATTCATTGATTGGGACTCACAGGTGAAACAGGCCGAACTATCAATAGCCAGAGCATCGGGTATTTCAAAAAGCATTGTCAAAACAATAAATCACATGTTGCACACATCCAATCTCATAAAGGAGAGTGATCCAAAAACACTCCCTGATCTTAAAGCATTAGACGAGAATTGGAAGAATAAGAGTCGGCAACATAAGGAAACAGTTGAGGGGCTATCAAAAATTGACTGGGAAGCAATATGGAAACTTTTGGTCAAACCACTCAGTCAGATCATGACCTTGAATTGCTCCTTGGATTCAGTACAGAGAATGTCGCCACCTTTACATGATGCTATATTTGTAGGGTAGTTGAAAACACAATTTGGGATGCCACCACAAGTCAGGCCAATGTCCAACATTTGTGAGCTGAGAGTCAAAGCTAGTAGCGGTGATTAATCAATGAAGACCTGAGTCATTCTTGAGCAATTTCATAAGTTGGATACTAGGAACAAGGAAGGTTGTTTGAAACCTCCTCATAGATATTTTGTATAAGTTATTTTTAGTTAATTAAGAATAGTATTTAAACCCTTCTCATGCATTTAGAGAAGGGTCTAGAATTTTATTAAGAACATTTCCAAAGAATGCATTATCGTAAGTTTGTAGATGCCTTGATGGAATCATGGAACATGGTCTTTTCAATCAAATATCTTTTTGTTGATCACTGTTGATGCACTATTGTATTCATTGGGATGCTTATTAGTGGAATATTGATTATGGCCTATTGTCACTGGTCAAATGAGCAGAACGACACACAACTGGTACTATTATCAGGTTTGCTAAATCTTTGTTCTAGTATTAGTGATAAGTTCATCTTTCATGAATTATGTATGAAATCTGTCATCTCTGTTTAAAGTATCAGTTGCACTATTGTACGATATCAGAATAAATAATAATTTGTTTTATATGTGATCATTAGAATATGCGATATGTTTTTGACAATTATTTTTGATTAACTATTTTTCAAAGGAATTATCTTACAATATATTAACTCTATAGTCTGCGATTGATCTATATCATCATAGATTACATAAACATCTTTTTATATCGCATAAAACCAGCAATACCCTGGGTTAGATTAAAATAGATTTAATTCAAAGTTTTGCATCTTAGGATAAAATTGTGTTAATTTCTAGTTATTCTTTTGCAAATCATCAGAAAAAATCCCACAAATCATATAAACCCAAAACATTAGGAAACTGGTCCCATCATATCCAGTCGGAGCCATTATCCCAAACGGAAAAGGAGCTGCTCTAAGGTCTGGATTGGGCGGTTATCCCCCTTGTTGTTGCCACAAATTTCTGAGGCCTCAACATTTTTGGCGCTAGAAGGAGGGCCCCGGCTATGAATCGCAGATAAATCTAAATCTCAAACTCGAAGCCTTCACAAGAGTCAATCCCCCTAAAAAAATCCTACAGCTTCTCGATCACATTCTAAGTCACCCACTCAGAAATCAGAAGTTGTAGAAACTTTCCCCTCATCTCTTGAAGTATCTTGACACTTACCTTCTTCAAAATATACTCTAGAATCTCCTGAAGTTTAGTCCTTAGTTCATTAACTAGAACGAATATCTATTTTCACTGAGAAGCCTGATAAACCCGAAGCTTCTGAAGAAAGTATTACTTCTATATTAAGAGAAACTGGTATCCTAATGTGATCAAAAAGTGATAAACTTGGAATACCTCCTTTTGAGTTTCCAATACATTCACAGCGTAAGAAAGTTCCTGTGTCTAGATCTAAGTCAGATACAAGTGAGTTCACATCAAATTCCCCTCCATTTACTCCTTCATTCACAACACCTCCATTCACATCCTCTCATCTTTTGATTTCTTCTACTCAAACAATTAGTGCTATTACAAGTAGTACTAGTCTAGTTTTAAGTTCTACATCCATACCCACTACTTCTGGATATGCTTCTATATCTTCTCAAATCCTAGCTCAAGCTATGGTTAATCAACCTTGGACTAATCCTGGTGTCATGTTGTTTGCAAACCCACATCCTCTTCCTGATCATCCAGAGAAATGGTTACCCAAATACAATCCAGATGATGGTATTCCTGCTGAAGAACACATCAACAATTTTATGTTGGCCATGAATTTGAATGGGGTTGCGCATGAAGATATTGTAGTAAGATTGTTTCCCTATACTCTTAAAGGATCTACAGGATCCTGGTACTTTTCTCTTCCAGCAGGGACTATAGTAGACTGGGTAACTTTTGAACAATTATTTCTTGTAAAATTTAGAGATAATAGAACTGTGGCATCTTTAATTAATGCTCTCTCTAACCTGAAAACAAATTCGGGTGAAAGGATCAAAAGTTTCAACTCCATATTTAACAAGTTATTAAACAAAATCCCAGCTACTTCTAAACCTGTTGTTGGTGTACAAATAGAGTGGTACATTTCTTCTTTACCTTCTAATATAGCCATTTTTGTAGATAGAGCCTGTAAGGCTACTCTCTCAGAAAACATGAAAGAAGCTTGTCTGTAGAAAAGAGAATTTTAGCCTTAGAAAAATGATCTGAGATGGAAGATAAGAAATCTAAAAAAGTGACTTTTAGCCAAGAATCAAAGAAGAAAACCCCAAAGGATCCATTCGATCTTGAAGGTCTTCAAAAAGTCTTGAAAGCTATGTCAAATGATATGATTGAAATAAAGAAACAAGTAGCTGAATCATCAGTTCCTAAGAAGCCATATCGCCCATACAATAGAAGTCCTGCTTCGTCATCTCAGCCTCTGAATGTGATTTCAAGTGCCGAATCAGATCAAGATGTTGAAGACGCCTCAACAACTAAAGAAGAAATAGAGTCTGAAGAAGAGGTCAAATTAAATGGGTTATGGGACTTTATTCTCCCCACTGAAGAAGAAAGAGAAGCTATGCCCGCATCTACAAGGAGAAAAAAATCTGTTGACTCAACTATACCAATTCAGAAACAGAAATCTCCTCCCACAAAGGAGAAAGCATTAAATAAAAAATCTAAAACTGTTCAAACTGGTCCTATTTCCATAGATACTTCTAAAACTTTGATAGTTTCAGATACAGTGGAATACAATATAGTTGAGTACATGAAAAAGACTAAAGCAAACATTTCAATATATGAAATGACCAAACTGAAACAGCAACAGAAAATATTACGGAGAGAACTTAAGGCAGTTCCTATAGATCCCATACCACCACCGGCTATAGCCCAAGCTGACAAAGATATGGGAAAACCCCCATCATCTTCAAACAAGGTAAAACCAAATGATCTTGTGTTGATTGGTGATAGATCTAAGTCTCACACTCCTCGTTTCCTTTTGACTTATGAAATTTTTAATAAAAATGTTCATAATTGTCTCATCGATTCAGGAGCTTCTTCGAATATCATGCCAAGATTTGTGTGCGCGAGACTTAACTTTACCTCTCAAAATTCTACTGTGCACATAGTCCAATTGGACAAAACAAAAGTTGAGATTGTTGGAGAAATGTTATCAATATCAATTAGATTATCATCCAACCCAAAGGTGCTGCAAGTGATTGATGTCTTAGTGGTAGACATCCTTGAATTTTATGGTCTTATTTTAATCAGGGATTGGTCTGAGAAACTACATGGATATTTCACAACCAATTGATCACACATGTGGTTACCATATAATGGTAAGCCAAATGAAATTAGAGTTGATCGCGAAAAATTCATGAAACATACAGTCACTGAATTAGAAGGATCGAACAAGCCTGTGATTTTTACTAATAATATTATTGGAAATTATTCCGCTGAATCATTCCTTGGCTCATTCAATGCTCAAATCTCACCTTTCCCATAAAATATTGTTACTTCTCAGGTTGAAATTTTTTCTTAATCAGACACTTCTAAATGTATTAATCTTAGTAATAAAACTTTAGATCATTCTTTGTTCTGGACTCTATACTTTGACGATTCAAAATCAGACGATGGTGTAGGAGCAGGTTGCATTTAAATCAATCCGCAAGGAGAGAAAACAATGCTAGCTTGTAGACTCAGATTTCAATGCACAAATAATACTACCAAATATGAAGTTTTGATTCAAGGCCTGTACAAAGCCATTGGAATAAACGTTAAATATTTGCAGGTATATGGGGACGCTGAAATAATTGTTAGGCAAGTCAGGAACACAATCCATTGTATTTCTAGACACCTGAAACATTATCAAGAATTAGCTCAGAACCTCACTTCTCATTTCACTTCATTTAATATTTCAACAATCCCTAGGTTACAAAACACAAGTGTTGATTTACTTGCCAATGTAGCATCTAAATTGATACCATCAGAAGAATTTAGTCCAGATAGATTTTCGATTGAGTTGATTTTTAGGCCTTCCATTCCCGATAATATAACAAATTGGAGAGTGTTTAATGATGATACAGTAATAATCGACTTTCTTTCATCAGATGGATCTTATGAAGGTCAAATCGTAGACGAACATGAACATGACCTACAGATTGAAAATAAATAGGATGAAAATCCAATTCCCAAATCTATAGTCAAGATGGAGGATCTCTATGATTTAAAAGATAGGTTTAAAAAGACCACCAATTCAAAAACACAGAGTTCTACTCTAAGATTTGAGATGATTAATCTTGGTACACCTAAAAAACCTCAAAACATAAACCTAGGTTTGGGCTTAACACCCGATGAAAGGATGTCATTCATTAAATTGCTAAGAAAATATAAAAGTGTCTTTGCTTGGGATTATTCAGATCTCAAACATGTGATACTTCTATAATGAAGCATACTATACCCATGATTTCAAATGGCAAGCCTATCCAACAAAAGCTTAGGAAGATCCACCCAAACTTAGAAAGTCAAATTAACTCTGAACTCAATAAAATGCTTAAAGCCAAAATCATTTTCCATGTTAGACATTCAAAATGGGTGTCAAACATGGTCCCTGTGAGAAAAAAGAATGGAGACGTTAGGATTTGCATAGATTTTAGAAATTTGAATAAAGCTTGCCAAAAAGATAATTTTCCTTTGCCTTCCATGGAGCAGATTCTGCAATCAGTTGCAGGTTCTGAATTGATGTCTTTTCTTGATGGATTTTTAGGTTACAGTCAGATTATGGTTCATCCAGATGATAGATTAAAGACTACATTTAGAACAAAGTGGGGAACATATGCATATCAAAAGATGCCATTTGGATTGATTAATGTGGGTGATACATTTCAACGTGCTATGGACATAGCTTTTAGAGGACTAATCAACAATTCAGTTGTAATATATTTAGATGATATCACTGTCTATTCTAAAAATAGAAACAATCATATCAGTCACCTAAGACAAATCTTTGAGAGATGTGAGAAATTTGGCATTTCTTTAGATCCTAAAAAATATTATTTCACCTTGGCAAAAGGTAAATTATTAGGATTCCTGGTATCTAAGAAAGGAATCTATATTGACCTCGATAGGATTCAAGAAATTGAAAAAAATTCCTTTCCACGTAACAAAAAAACGATGCAATCATTTTTAGGACAAATTAATTTTGTAAAAAGATTTATTCCTGATTTTTTTCAAATCGTCTTACCCCTACAGTCAGTGATCCGAAAAAATGCAACTTTTAAATGGGGAAAAGATGAGAAAGATTCTTTTGAGTTGATAAAGAAAGCCATCATTGAGGCTCCTTCCTTAACAATTCCCAATTTCCTAAAACCATTTGTATTATACACATTCTCTTCTGATGCCTCTTACACGACAATTTTGACATAGCTAAATGATCAGAACGTTGAAGCACCTATTTCATTCTTTAGTTCTAACTTACAAGGTGTTGAGCTAAATTATTCAACTGTGGAGAAACAGGCCTTACTGTATTTAAAACTTTAAAACATTTCATACCTTTCCTCCTAAAAACACACACTAAGATAATAGTCCCTTACCCCGCTGTAAGGCAGCTGTTAATCCAACAAGAAGTAGGAGAAAAGAGAGCAAATTGGGTTATTGCACTTCAAGAATATGATGTAGAAATACATCTTGCTAAAATTATTATAGGTCAAGGTTTTTGTAGAATGCTAACCGGAGCCTCTCATTTACCAACAAAGAACAATCAATCTACTGACGGGCAATTATCTGAGGTAAGCCTCAACGATTCTAAATCATAATATGTTGATCTGAATTTTTTCTTGAAAAATGGGCATGCTCCATTATATCTCAATTATACAGCTAAGCGCGCTCTAAGGCTTAAATCAATTCAATATCAATTAATTGATCATGTGTTATTTAGAATAAACTATGATGTTGTATTATTAAGATGTTTAGAGAAACCTGAAGCTAAAAAGGTAATGCAGGAATTACACGACGGGCTAGTTGGAGGTCATTTCGGAGGAAATACCACAACACATAAAATTCTGCATGTCAAGTACTATTGGCCAACCCTTTTTAAAGGTGCACATGAATATGCAAGGAAATGCAAAGTATGTCAAACCGCATCAGGAAGAGAAAGAGAATTAGCACTCCCATTGTAGTCAGTAAATATACAACAACCATTTGAACAATGGGGGTTAGATATTATTGGTGAAATAACTCCAACCTCCTCCAAACAACATAAGTATATTCTAACTGCAATTGATTATTTTACAAAGTGGGTAGAAGCTATCCCATTAAAGGTGGTTAACACCCAAAACATTACGGATTTCATTGATCAATTTATAATTACTAGGTTTGGTCTCCCATCAGCTTTAATGTTTGATAATGCATCTTACTTTTCCAGAAATGCTATGGTAGAGTTTGCTTTGAAAAGAGGTTTTAAACTGAAATGCTCAGCTAACTATTATCTGCAAGGTAACGAATTCGCTGAATCTACAAACAAGAACCTGATTAGAATTATCAAATGAACTGTAGAGAAAAATCATAAAAACTGGCATAAAGCACTAATATTTGCTCTCTAGGCAGATGGAATCACTTAAAAGGCCTCAATAGGTACTTCTCCATTTGTATTAGTTTATGGGAAAGAAGCAATTCTACCCACAAACATAACAATACCATCTCTTGCTTTACTTCAATTTATTGATGAAAACCCCTCTTCTTCTCTTCAACTTTGACATGGTCAAATCCTTAAATTAGAAGAACAGAGCGAGAAATCCGAAGCAACACATGCTCATCATCAACAGATAGTTAAAACTTCATTTGATACAACATCCACCAGCCAAAGAACTTTTGAAATTGGAGATCTTGTTTTGAAATGGGATAAGGCACATGAGGAAAAAGGTAAAATACCAAATTCCAAAGACTGTGGCTTGGTCCATTTCAAATCATAGAGCAATTAGGCCCATCCACCTTTTTGTTACAAGATTTGACAAGTAGAAAAGACTCTTTACTTGTAAACAGGCAAATTCTCAAAAATATTTTTCCTAGAATTTAAACTTTAGTTTTAAAATTTTAAGTTTTAGGAAAATAAAGATTGAATAGTATCTCTGTTGGTTGTTCAAATTTTTTTATTTCTAATAATTTACTTGATTTTTCTGGCTTTTATAAATAAGAAGAGTAAAAGGATAATTATAAATATGAGATTTAAATAAACCTTATTTCCTTGGGAAAATTTTGAATTTACTAAAGACATTTAGTTTCTGAAAAAGACTCTTGATTTTATAAAGTATAGATGTTTTTGTACCAGTCAAGAAAAGAACCAGTAACTTAGCAAGGGTTCTCTGCAAAAAGGTATTTACCAACTCTATAATTATCATCCATAACACTTAAATGAGCCAATGATTCACCCCATCTGATAATTTTTATTTTATTTTTTTATTTTTTTATTTTTTTTCACAATGTAATTAAAAATATTAAAAAAACTTAAAAGATAATAAGTCTCATCACGAGCTTGTTTATCATGATCATAGGAAAATAATTTAGACTGATATTACCAATACTGCATATCATAACAGGGTAATAACTATTGATTAAAACAATCAAAAGACAAGGGGTCTCATCACGAGCCAGCTTGTTTAGTTTAAATTACAACCAGTGAATGACATTGTTACCATCAGGTCACCAAGCCTGGACAATGGCTTTTAAGGATATTTAAAGTAAAAAAGTACCATAAAAAGAAACAAGTTCCAAGTAAAAGGAATTTGAATAAAATTTTGATTAAATTTTGAAATTAGGAATCAATTTTAGATGGGACTATGAACCATTGTTGGTTAAAAGATAACCATGTCGAGGCTATGAACACCTGCTAGCAGCAGAGGCTCTATCTATGATAAATGAGCAAAAATCCATAAAGCCAATTTTAAGAGAATACCTACTTTATCTTTATAAATCTAAGTATTGACTGATACAAACATTTATGTTTTGTTACCTAAAGAGTTGAGTAAGAAAAGAAGTGAGATAGGTGAATACTTTATACTCCATAGAAATAATGTTTAATTTATGAATCATACAATTCTTATTTTTTCACAACTTTTCTTGTTCTGAAAGTTTGAGAAATGTCAAAGAAACTAATCAGAGATAGCTGGTTCTCCCAACTGAATCGCTAATTGTTGTGCCATGCAACAACCCCCCCATTTTTTATTATGTATAATACAAATAGGGACCCTTTTAAATTGAATTTTTCCTCTCTTTGTCAATAAAATGCCAACACTTAGAAAATGGTCACTTTTCAAAAAATCCCTTTTAAACCTAACTAAACATATTAAAGTCCTCATCACAAATCACAAATTGCATGATTCCTTAGTAGCAAAGTTAAGCACATTCAAAAAATATCGATATGCGACTTGCGATTGAACTTTGTATGCGACATCCCGATCGCATATCGCACATCGGAGGATATTATGTCAAGAGTCTAATTGTTACCTATCAAAACTCCGATATTGCAATCTTACGATATCGCATATCACAGATCGCAAGATCCATCAAACAAAGTGTCATTCGCGCTATAGCTTAAATATCCAACATGACGGATTTGACAGATGTTTAATAGTGTTTTTAAGCTGGACACAAGTTAGGTCAGGATGATTTAATACGGTTATCATCGCTATGCATGTAATCATGGTTTTCGTTATGGTTAATCAATGTTGAACTTGCCCCTGGATCTTTTCTTTCAAAGTGGAGTCATTTCATCAAATCTTTTATCTTATGGAATAATTAATTGTTGTTGGTTTTATAGGAACTCCGCTCAAGAGATGTCCATTCGAAAGGTGATGCAGAAGCACACCAAGCAATCTATTGCAAAAACTGAAAACACAAAGATGTCGTCCATCTTTACAAATATAGTATGCGCTATAGATGGAGGTGCCACTACATGGCAGACTATCTATACTACGCTGGAGAATGCAAACCCTGAAGTAACATACATTCGACCAACCGCTGACAACACAAAACCATCAGGAGTGCAGTTCAGAGATGATGCGTGCTCTTTCCTTCACTAAGTAACAACAAGGGCTAGGTTCTTGCCATACACAGATATGATAAGATGAGTAGTAGAGAATACAAAAGTTGAAGACAGATTTATCAAGACAGCTAAAAATACAGTCTTGGGTTCTTTCAGAGCCGAAGATTTACAACAAATGTACAAGCTACTCGATGCCCATGACATCTACGACAAACAATTTGTTGCAAAGTTTGTAAAGGAAAACGAAGGCCCGTTTCAAATGATACAGGAATGGAGGAGAAGAGACAATAAATTCAAACAAGATAAAGCGGGTATGTACCCCATTGCTTCTTTGGCCAATCCTTATAATTTTGCAGCCTCTGTGCTATGTAGATTGTATGGTCTCCCTTATAATTCTAAGTTCTCGATCAATTGGGTTCCTTTAATTGAGGCTTGTGTTAATTCTCACATTATGAATTGGGCAACCATTATGTCTGAGAATTTGGCCAAAGCGATTACTGAATATCGCCAAACCAGGGTTGCCTCCTTTAGAGCAGTTCCCCAATTCTTCATGTCTCTGCATATGTCTTCGATGCCATTTGTTTCTGCACTCATTTTCCAACCATGGGTTGGAAATGGATTACCAATGATCCTACTCCTATCTTCCTAAGTTATAAGCAAATGTGGGAACAAGATTATATTCCCACATTTTCACCAATTATGCCAGGGAGTTGTTCTTCCCTTACATTAGTTAGTTTTCAATAGAAAATGTCTGAGATTCACAGAAGAAGTTATCACAGACCTCCAAGATTATAATTCTAAGTTCTCGATCAATTGGGTTCCTTTAATTGAGGCTTGTGTTAATTCTCACATTATGAATTGGGCAACCATTATGTCTGAGAATTTGGCCAAAGCGATTACTGAATATCGCCAAACCAGGGTTGCCTCCTTTAGAGCAGTTCCCCAATTCTTCATGTCTCTGCATATGTCTTCGATGCCATTTGTTTCTGCACTCATTTTCCAACCATGGGTTGGAAATGGATTACCAATGATCCTACTCCTATCTTCCTAAGTTATAAGCAAATGTGGGAACAAGATTATATTCCCACATTTTCACCAATTATGCCAGGGAGTTGTTCTTCCCTTACATCAGTTAGTTTTCAATAGAAAATGTCCGAGATTCACAGAAGAAGTTATCACAGACCTCCAAGATTATAATTCTAAGTTCTTGATCAATTGGGTTCCTTTAATTGAGGCTTGTGTTAATTCTCACATTATGAATTGGGCAACCATTATGTCTGAGAATTTGGCCAAAGCGATTACTGAATATCGCCAAACCAGGGTTGCCTCCTTTAGAGCAGTTCCCCAATTCTTCATGTCTCTACATATGTCTTCGATGCCATTTGTTTTTGCACTCATTTTCCAACCATGGGTTGGAAATGGATTACCAATGATCCTACTCCTATCTTCCTAAGTTATAAGCAAATGTGGGAACAAGATTATATTCCACATTTTCACCAATTATGCCAGGGCGTTGTTCTTCCCTTACATCAGTTAGTTTTCAATAGAAAATGTCCAAGATTCACAAAAGAAGTTATCACAGACCTCCAAGCAATCGATGTTGAAAATAGCAACAAGAAATGCTAAATATAGAAGTGTTAAATTTAGTACTTCTATAAATAGCATTTCAAGATACCTTCCTATTTTAGTTAGTCCCTAAACTAAAATAGAGAAGTAAAATTTGAATTTGATCTTAGCAACTTTTTGTAAAATAATTAATTAATTCACCTTGAGTTAATTAGTTGTAGAAAAACAAACATGAAGTCTATGTAGGGACATGCAACAGTTTCTCCATTGATTAAGGAATTTATCCATCAATTAAAGAGATAAGGATGAGTTGTAATATTGAGTTGTAATTAGTTTGCTTAGTTAACTAAGTCAAGTCCAGTCAGATTAATTCAAACAGTTTGTTGAATTAATTGTGAGTTTAGTTAGTTAATGCATGCATGCATGTAACCGATGCACTTCAGATAACTGAATATTCTCTCATAAATAACTCATGCATGTCAGTTCAGATAGAGACCCATTTGAGATCAGATGGAGGGACAATGTACTATTAGTTGCAGGAATATTCCATTGTGAATATCTCTTACATGCAGAAGGAATTCATTCCTTGGAGATTGCACAGTTACTTCTTCAGTTTAGTGAGTGTGTGATGAGGCCAATCACACAGGTGGCATCATTGGACCCCAAGAACAACTGCGCAAGGAAATAGGAGGCTTGGAGGGCTGAGGAAAGGCATATCTTGTGTCTACTTAGTTTGTGAGCTGTATTGTTTTGATTGCAGAGAGAGTAGGATAGCTTGAGAGCTGATTGTTTTTGTAACTTGAACATATTTCCACTTGTATGATACTGCAGGGATTGGGGTTTTAGGTTGACGCTTTCCCTAGGTTATTCTTCTGTGTTATGTTTGATTGATTTCTCATTCTCAGTTATATGTGTTCTAAATTGATCTTGCTCATATTTAGTTAAGCTTCCACAAAGTTTGTTGCAAAAGTATATCTTGTATTTTGCTTTAGTATATTGCATAATTTGTTGATCTACAGTGGGAATTTCTACATGGTATCAGAGCAAAGGTGATCAAAGCATAGAACAATATACAAGAAGTTCGAAGTTTGAAGTTTGAAGTTCCTAAATATAGAAATCGAGTTCTTATCACATCTCAATTTCACCAATGGCATTCAACGGTTTAAGACTCAAGTATGCCCTTAATGGAAGCTCGAATTATATAGCCTGGAAGGATTGCATGGAAGCAGTATTAGAGGATAACGTTCTAAAGGACTTCATTGATCAAGAAGTCCCCGAGCTGACTGATGCTAGAAAATTGGCGGAATGGAAGAAATGTGTGGCTAGAGCAAGAAGAATCTTCCTAGAGGGAGTTTGAGATCACATTGTCTTGAGCGTCCACGGTAAGGAGACACCATTTTTGATGTGGAAAACATTGAAATATCTATACCAGAATAGCAGCAATCGGAGGAAGTTGGCACGAAAAGACAAGCTTCGGAAAATCAAGTGTGAAAAGGGAAACACGATCTCTACATATCTGAACAAGCTCACCACATGTAGGGTAGAGCTTGGAAGTGTAGGAATCATGACCATTGATGATGACATGGTGATTCTTGCACTCCTTAGTCTTCCTAAGAGTTGGCATAGCTACCAAGACTCGGTTAATGGAAGAGAAAAAATTCTAGATTGGGAACGACTTTGGTCGGATCTGATGCAGGAGGAAATAAGAAGAAGCACCAGAGATGGATCCTCATCGAAGCAAGATGATGAGGAAAATCTAGCCTTAGCGAGTAAGGCGAGGAAAGGGAAAGGGAAGGCGTCCCATCCCAAATCTGGTTCTGCCCATGGTGGGAAGAAGTTTGACAAATCAAAAGTGCGATGCTTTCATTGTCATGAAGTGGGCCATTATGCTACGAATTGTCCACAAAATAAATCCAAGAAGGGATCCTCGAAGGGATTTGATGGTGAGGCACTGGCCTCACAGTTTTATTTGGATTTCTCGCTTATCGCATGCATAGTTTCATCCCTGGTGGGATGTGTGTGGTACCTGGATAGTGGAGCTTCATTCCACATGTTAGGTGACAAGAATATTTTCAGTACCTTGGAGGAGAAGGATCTCCATATGCGAATTGAGATGGGAGATGATGGAAAGTATCGTGTTTCAGGTGAAGGTACGGTTGTGTTTCAAAGGGAGCATGGAGCTCCCCTCACCCTCAATGATGTAAAGTATGTACCAGGTCTGAAGAAGAATCTTGTGTCTGTCGCTATGCTAGAAGATAAAGGCTATGATGTAGTCTTTAGTAAAGGAAAGGTATTCTTGAGGCATATCGGTACTGGATAGACCAAGCAAATTGGGATTCAAGTAAAGAATCTCTACAAGCTAGAGGTAGATGACTGTGCTACATTGAGTTCCAAAGCTGAGATGGTGCAAAGGCAAGATGTTGGCGAGCTATGGCATAGAAGACTGGGCCACTTGCACCATGGAGCCCTGAAGATCATGCAACAGATTTCTACTGGACTACCCAAGGGAAAACTGGGGTAGACGAATACATGCAAAGGTTGTACCTTAGGTAAGTATGCGAAATCTTCCTTTCTGGATCGAGAGAGTAGAGCTGGAGCAATCTTGGAGCGAGTTCACTCAGATGTTTGTGGAACTTTCTCTATAGCCTCCACCACTAAACAAAGGTACTATGTTATTTTATTGATGATTTTTCTCGTAGATGCTGGATCTACTTTATGCAAGAGAAGGATCAGACCTTCTTGAGGTTTTGTGAGTTTAAAGCCTTAGCAGAGAAAGGATCTGGAAAGA
>APFE031651757.1:26435-67277 GCA_000404065.3 Pinus taeda
CCCCGTGCTTGGTACACCAAGATTGACAGTTATTTCGCCGGGTTGGGCTTCACCGAGAGTGAAGCAGATGCGAACCTTTACCACATCATGGTAGAAGGTAAACCAAATGAAAGACATGGGTCTTATGCACTACTTTCTAGGAATGGAGGTGTGGCAGAAAGATGGTGAAGTATTTTTGTCTCAAGGCAAGTATGCCAATGAGATACTCAGGCGCTTTCACATGGAGAAGTGCAAGCCCATGCAGACTCCTCTAGTTGGAAACTAGAGGAAGGAGGATGCTACTTCAGGTGAGGTAGTAGCTGTTATTGTTTATTAGCAGCTGGTGGGTTCACTGATGTATCTGGTGAACACACGACCCGACTTATGCTTTGCGGTGAACCAGCTGAGTCAAGCTATGGTTCAGCTTACCAAGCTATTTTGGAAGGCAGTGAAGCATGTGCTGAGATACCTTAGAGGCACATCTCAGTTCAAATTGTGGTACAGATGGACAAAGGGAGTGAAGCTTCAGGGCTTCATAGATGCGGATTGGGCAGGGAGTCCATCAAACCGGAAGAGAACTTCTGGAGGAATCTTCAACCTTGGTTCAACTGTAGTTTCATGGTACAACAGGAAACAGAGGTTAGTTGCACTTAGCTAAGCAGAGGCTGAATACATCGCTGCTAGTTAGGCAGCATGTGAGGCCATTTGGATGTGGAAGATTCTAGTGGATTGTTTGGTTAGAGGATGGATCCAACCGTGATCTACTGTGATAATCATAGTTGTATCAAAATCTCTGAGAATCCAGTTTTTCATGACAGGTCCAAGCACATTGATATCCGGTATCACCATCTCTGAGACTGTGTGGTCAAGAGGGTCATGTTGTTTTTGTATATTTCAACCGAATAACAAGATGTAGATATTTTGACTAAGACATTGTCAAAATGCAAGTTCGAGTTCCACATAAACAAGATTGGGGTTATTGATAATCCATTTCTTGTTGAGAGGGAGTGTTGAAAATAGCAACAAGAAATGCTAAATATAGAAGTGCTAAATTTAGTACTGCTATAAATAGAATTTCAGGATACCTTCCTATTTTAGTTAGTCCCTGAACTAAAATAGAGAAGTAAAATTCGAAATTGATCTTAGCAACTGTTTGTAAAATAATTAATTTACTCACTTGAGTTAATTAGTTGTAGAAAAGAAAACATGAAGCTTATGTGGGGACATGCAACCGTTTCTCCATTGATTGAGGAATTTATCCATCAGTTAAAGAGATAAGGATGAGTTGTAATTAGTTGGCTCAGTTAACTGAGTCAAGTCCAGTTAGATTAATTCAAATAGTTTGATGAATTAATTGTGAGTTCAGTTAGTTAATGCATGCATGCATGTAACTACTGCACTTTAGATAGTTGAATATTCTCTCATAAATAACTCATGTATGTCAGTTGAGACAGAGACCCAGTTGAGATCAGATGAAGGGATAGTGTACTATCAGTTGCAGGAATAATGTGAATATCTCTTGCATGTAGAAGGAATTCATTCCTTGGAGATTGCGTAGTTACTTCTTCAGTTTAGTGAGTGTGTGATGAGGCCAATCACATAGGTGGCCTCATTGGACCCCAAGAAAAATTGTGCAAGGAAATAGGAGGCTTGGAGGGCTGAGGAAAGGCATATATTGTGTCTACTCAGTCTGTGAGCTGTATTGTTTTGATTGCAGAGAGAGTAGGATAGCTTGGGAGTTGATTCTTTTTGTAACTTGAACATATTTCCAATTGTATGATAATACAGAGATTGGGGTTTTAGGATGAGGCTTTGCCCGGGTTATTCTTCTGTGTTATGTGTGATTGATTTCTCATTCTCAATTATATGTGTTCTAAATTGATCTTGCTCATATTCGATTAAGCTTCCACAAAGTTTGTTGTAGAAGTAGATCTTGTATTTTGCTTTAGTATATTGCATAATCTGTTGATATACAGTGGGAATTTCTACAATCGGAATGTAGTTTCTTGAAGAGTCCTTCTCTTATATCAAGATATTTGGTAGCCAAGCTTTCCCACATGTCCTCTCTATATATGTATCGGATAAACTATTGGCAAGAGAAGTAGCATACCAAACAGTAGGAAATGGCCTCACAAAAACATTGAGGGAAATGAAGAAATCACTATGGCCAAATTTTCCCCTTTAGTGTGGGTCATTTACCCTTCTTAATTATGGTCATGCGTATAAAGAGTATCAGAATATATAGTTATTAAATCTCCCCGTTCTACTAGCAAGGCCTTTTGATCCACAACAAATAGCAAACAAATTCACCCTTTCAGTTAAGATCAAACCTGTAACTCATATAGTAGATGAGTTTGAAGATTTACTGGAATTAGCCGAGGATTTTGAGCAGATTCTGAATGCAACCAAGACAAAGTTCGACCCAGAGAAATTCAAAATATTCCAGGAGTTTAGAAGACAAAGGTTAGAATACCTCCTGCAAGAATTTTGGATTACTGATCATGGAACTGAAACTAAGTATCGAAAGCAAAATAAGGCAGGCACGTCACGAGAGCAGGAAGTAGAAACAAATGAATTAGAAAAGCTCTGGGATGCATTCAATGATAAACTACATGATGCCCCTAAGGTATCATCAAAACAAGAAACCACAGGATTTCAGACCCCTCCGGGGCAAATAGCAGTAGTGACCACTGAAGGTCCAAAAACGAGTTTCCAAGGAACAGAGGTAATCCTTGTAGATCCAACTACTGAAATTGTCTTGAATGTAACACATATCCCTCCTCTAGACGTCTTTTGCAGCCCTCTTCATAAAGTTGTTGTAAAAAGACAAAGAAAGAGGAGGGGAAGCGAAACTCCTTCAAAACATGAATTTATAGATGTCCTATGGAAGGACAAACAAATAAATCTGACTGAACATTTGACTCAGCTATCTCAGTTTGCGGGAGCCTATACTACAACAACAATCGACAAAGCAACCGAAGTCTCTGTTTTGATTAAAGAAAAGGATGACCATATCACATTATTACTGCGACAATTAGATGAAGAAAGAGCCAGCGTGAACCGTCAAGTAGAGAAACAACTACATAAGCTACAACATGATATGGAAGTACTGAAAATAAGTCATGAAAATGACTTATTTGCTAAAAACAAACAAATCCATGAGCTAAAGAGTGACCTAGCAAAATATAAGTATATTCCTACTACATAGGAATTCATTAATGAGGCTTTAACACTAAATACATTACTGACAAAGCAAAAGCAGCTCTTCCTCCAACATATATCAAATATCATTCTACCTCTGAATACTAGTGAACAATTAACAAACATCATTATTGATCAAAGAATTGAGTTCAATGAACTCAATTATAAGATCTCTGATTATATTGAGTGGCAGGAATCAGAGGAAGGGAAAAGGTCAAGTCTCCCGAAGATCAATGAAAGACATAAGGATATTCTATTCACTGATTGGGACTCACAGGTGAAACAGGCAGAACTAGCAATAGCCAGAGCATCAGGTATTTCAAAAAGCAGTGTCAAAACAATAAATCACATGTTGCACGTCCAATCTCATAAAGGAGTGATCCAAAAACACTTCCTGATCTTAAAGCATTAGACGAGAATTGGAAGAATAAGAGTCAGCAACAAAAGGAAACAATTGAGGGGCTATAAAAAATCGACTAGGAAGCAATATGACAACTTTTGGTCAAACCACACAGTTAGATCATGACCTTGAATTGCTCCTTGGATTCAGTACAAAGAGTGTTGCCACCTTTACATGATGCTATATTTGCAGGGCAATTGAGAACACAATTCAGGATGCCACCACAAGTCAGGCCAATGTCCGACATTTGTGAGCTAAGAGGCAAAGTTGGTAGTGGTGATTAATCAATGAAGACCTGAGTCATTTTTGAGCAATTTTATTTTTGGAAAGTTGGATACTAGGAATGAGGAAGGTTGTTTGAAACCTCCTCATAGATATTTTGCATAAGTTATTTTTAGTTAATTAAGAATAGTATTTAAACCCTTCTCATGCATTTAGAGAAGGGTCCAAAATTTTATTAAGAACTTTTACAAAGAATGCGCTATCATAAGTTTGTAGATGCCTTGATGGAATCATGGAACATGGTCTTTTCAATCAAATATCTTTGTGTTGATCACTATTGATGCACTATAGTATTCTTTGGGATGCTTATTGGTAGAAGATTGATTATGGCCTATTGTCACTGGTCAAATGAGCAGAACAACACACATCTGGTACTATTATCATGTTTTCTAAATCTTTGTTCTAGTATTAATGATAAGTTAATCTTTCATGAATTATGTATGAAACCTGTCATCTCTGTTTAAAGTATCAGTTGCACTATTGTACGATATCAAAATAGAGAATGGTCTGTTTTATATGTGATCATTAGAATATGCGATATGTTTTTGACAATTCTTTTTGATTAACTATTTTCTCAAAGGAATTATCTTACAATATATTAACTCTATATAGTCTGTGATTGATCTATATCATCATAGATTACATAGACATCTTTTTATATCGCATAAAACCAGCAATACCCTGGGTTAGATTAAAATAGATTTAATTCAAAGTTTTGCATCTTAGAATAAAGTTGTGTTAATTTCTAGTTATTCTTTTGCAAATCATCAGAAAAAATCCCACAAATCATATAAACCCAAAACATTAGGAAACTGGTCCCATCATATTCAGTCGGAGCCACTATCCCAAACGGAAAAGGAGTTGCTCTAAGGTCTGGACCGGGTGGTTAACTCGCTTGTTGTTGCCACAGATTTCCGAGGCCTCAACAGCTAGAAATGGGGTAAGCATGAAAGTCCTTAACTGGACTGACTTTAACTTAACAAATGCAATTTCACATTTTCCCATGTGGCCAGTGGCTAGTTAATAGAACCATTAGTTTACGCAATTTTTTTTATTCCTGTTAGTGGAAGTTCATTAATTAGAACAAAAACATTTCAAAGTTCTTTTCCATATTACCTCGGTGGATTGGTGGTCGATGATCCGGAATAGTTTTCCTTTATGACTCGATTAATGAATATGTTAGTTGACATAGTTTGTTCCTTTTTCCATTAGTCGAGATTTGTCAACTAGACACCCTTAAAATGAAGATAAACTTTTGTAAATCCCTAGTGGTATGAAGTTTTGGTGGGCCGATTAGCTAAGGATTTGATTAATAAAATGTCATTTGACAGAGGGAGCTCTTCCAGATGTTGTTCATAAACTAGACAGGTACCATATGAGTTATTTCATATCTTGTTTCTCCTAGTGACAAGGTTCCTAGTAAAAACACAGAAAAACAACGAGTGTCGCTCTAAAATATTATAGTGTTATTTCTTAGAGAGTACATTATTCTTTCTTCTAACTCTATTTCTCTTCAAAAAACCTAGTAACTAGTGAGGGATTGGTATCATGGCATGCATGTATCTTGAATGCAACAAGACTTTCATGGCATGCTTGGTTTCCTAATAACTCCCACTCTTTCCTTTCAGAGTGAGCTTGCATTTATTGGGTTGCTTGTTAACCAAAGAGCTAAAGACAAGAGTTCATCGGTTAACATTAGCATTTATCAGCAAAACTTGGACCACCAAAGGTTTTCTATTGACATATATATAAGTACAAAGATCTAAATATTATATAAACCAACATTTTATGAAAATCCATAACCAAATGTTAGTGGGGTAGAACATGTGAAGACATGTGGAACCATGCAATTGGGAGAATGATGTGGTATGAAGACATATTAGGATGATGTGGCACCTACGTGGTAGGGATGATGTGGAATTGATGAAGTTAAAGGTTTTCCTAAATCTAATGTATTTAACAGAATTCAAATAAGATTATGTCATTTGTGGATGCCTCAAATTATTCCCATCTTTCCTCAAATCTATCAATATGAAAATTCGACTTTTTGAAATAAGTACCTCTTTAAATATTTTCCTGGTTTTAAATGTGCTTGACAGAGTCTAGATCAAATTTTGTTAATTGCCACTATGTGAATCTTTTCTATCTTTTGACAAAACCATTAATTTGGAATCTGACTTTTCAAAAAAGTGGGCCTTTAATTATTTTCCTAGATCCATATACATTAAAGAGAATCCAAATTGGTTTGTGTTAGTTGTTATCATTGTGGATATTCTCTGTCATATGTCAAAAAATATATTTAGAGTCCGTTAATCCAAAAATTTGATCTTTCAAAGAAATCACGCCATTATGTTTTCTCTTATTTGGATCCATCAAGTGCCATTTCTATCATGTATTCCTATCTACTAATGAAATTCAAATTCAAAATTTATTAATCTAGAGATCCAACTTTCATAAAAAAGGCCTTTTGAATATTTTCTAAATCTAGATGTGGATAGTTATCTTATGTGTCTACCCTATGGAGTTGGCACAATGCAATAGTAACACATAGGCACATGAATGCCATGAATCAACCACATTTTATGTGATATGGCAAAATGGGGTGATGGCATGTGGATGGGTTGCCATATGTCAGTTGTTAACATGACATAGAATAGTAAACTTATGGGGGTTATAACTTTTTGTACAAAACTTAGATTTGGATGAAATATATATCATTAGAAAACTCTCAACGAGTAGAATATGGTTGTGGCATTAGATAAGAGGTTTAAAGTGTTTGAAATAAGAGGAATTTTGATAACCCATTTCTATAGAGCATATTAAAGGATTGGTATTTAAAGGAAACAATGAGATAATGAGAAGAATTTACATAACAAGCTTTTATACATTGTCATTTTTTGTCAACTACTTGACTATATTGATAAAATTTTAAATTTTTAATAATTGGGTATGTTACACAAAATTAGAAATCTATAAAAAAAATGTTAAGAAATATCTCACAAGCTACACCTTGAAAGGATCTTATTGTAGTTGTAATTTAAAAGCTCTTGACAAAATAATCATTGACCAATACATAGAAACACAAGATAGGTGCCATAGGCCAGAAAATTCCCCCCCTTAGTTTGCAGTGATTTCCTTCATTGTGTAAGCATGTTGCAAATGGCATGGGTGACTCCCTTTCAACAACAAATTTCATTGCTTCATATATGAGAGGACCTCTTTCAGTAGAGGCATTGCCACTTATTGAAGTTGGACATTCTTGGTCCTTTTTTGCTCGTTAGAAGCATGGCCAATGGAAACAAATAAATCCTTACATGATTGTTTGTGTCTTGTACACTACTTTTCCATCCCTTTGGTCATTGTGGATTGGTATGTCACTTTCTATTGGAGCAAGCTCTTCCTATATAAAACTTTATGTAAAATCCCCAAAGACATGTTGACTGCATAGCCAAAGAACCTCAATACATTGATTCTAAAGATACTTCCATTGATAAAATGCATCACGCCACCTGATGGATTTGGCCAAATGGAAAATATTTTCTCAGTGCCACTTTGGCAATACTATCCAATTCGATGATCTTGACATGCTTGGCCATATCAAATTTGACGCAAACCACCACTGGAGCCATATTCCCCTTACACTTGTAAGACACAACCATACAATTCACAGACTTCAACTGCTCACCATCTCAAATCCAATATCTCCTCTCTTTAATACCCCCTTCCCTTGAATCCTTATCCCCCACCCAACACATAACTTTTAACATTGTTCTTTCCCACTCTGCAAACAACAAAAACCACCCTTGTCCTCAAAATGATCATTCAAGGTACCATAGGGACAATAAACTCTTACATAATTAGTTGCATTAAAGATACATTCATAGCCAACTCTACCAACAAATTAAACCCCTTACTTATTCTTGCGCCAATTGGCATTGTAACATTTAACATGAGTGCACTTCCAATACATGTTGACTTTCATAAGCCTATATTAGTAATGTATTCTCTAGAGGGCCAATCTCTTGCAAATATTTAAGAACACCTTTGTCATGTTTATTATTTTCACATTAATGAGATGAACTTCATTGGCCCACATATGTTAATTCACATCAACAAAAGAGACAAAGTGACACTCATAAGAGATAATTGGTCACACCAAAATAAAAACATCTTCTTTCAAATTCAAATGTTAAATAATATTGTCAATACCATATATTTCCGTATACATATAAGTTATATATTCGTATATACATATATCTTCTTATACATATAGATATCCTATAATATCTTGCAAAGTTACACTATGTATAATATATACCACATTTACTTGCATATTTATAAATAATTATATATCCACGTCCACATTCAATAGGTTCATATTCTCTCCTCTTAAAAAAGACATATAAAACTATGGATATGTATTTTACACTAAATAAGATACTTTCAAAGTGGAAACAGAAAAATAATTCATTTTAGAATAGGAGGCCTTCAAATACAACCAGGAAAGTTATGGAGAATATATTTTGGCAGCTAGCTCTTGGGATAATCTATTTAGGGAGGGGTTTGTCGAGAAACTAGGAACATTTATTGTGCGGCTTCACAGTAAAAGAGCCAAATATATCAACCAAATGAAAAAGCCAATTATATCAACCAAATGGAAAAGCAATCTGTCCCATAAACTCTCTTTAGCCTAGTAAACGTTAAAATAATTTTCTTTTATTTCTTTCCTTTTTTCCATTATACTTCTAATACACATCTTAAATTATCTTTTTTTTTTTTTATCAAACAAAACTATGAATTAAAAAATAATAACATTTGAAAATAGGCTCCATTACCCTTTTGATGTGATTCTTAATTCTTTTTAGCTTTTTGTCAAACTAGCGCATAGACATTTCACTAAAATATATACATATTCATAAATTTTAACAAGGGTGTCAAACACCATTCAATGCACATGGCTATTTAGTTCATATTTGCTTTTCAATCTGGATTCTGCACAGTCGTATTTGTGTAGCGCGTTGTTGCCTAAATCCACGTTCACTTGCAAGTTGCACATTCTATTGTAATTGCCACTAAACAAATTTATTGAAAAGGAAAGGCGTATATGGCAATGGCGTCTTAATGACGCTGAAAAGTGAAGAGCGAGGACATGTTTCCATAAGTAATGATAATTCCCAATCGCTTTTTCACTCGCATCCACATCCATATCAATGTACTCCTTTACCTTTCGAACCACTTGGGCGCTAACCACACAAAACATTCAATCAAATTCATACTGCCAGCCAAAAGCTAGCGATCAGCACCACCATAGCCACGAGCTATTTCTGACAAATCTTTTGTGTTTTACCTGAACGAGATTTTACCAGTAGACTCCGCCATGTCTGACTTTCGCATTTATGTGGATTTCTCGCCCCCTTTCTTGTTGCAGGTCAAGGATTTGCTATTTTAGGGCTTGTAAAAAGGAAGGGTTTGGGGTTAGTAGTGTTTCGGAGGTTGCAGGGTTCGATGGATGTTTTAGATTCAGATTTTTCTTGACTACAGATAGGAGAATTTTTCTTTATTACAGAAAGGAGACTGATCAAATATGTTATGGGCACTGAAGGTGAGTGGGTGGCTGTATCAGGGTTTCAGTCAATGAAATGGGTATGAATATGATGCCTGCAATTGTAAACCAGAATCAGTGTTCGTGTAGAAAGATTTGATTTTGATTTTGAGTTGGTGAAGCTCAATGCCCCAATGTAACGTCCTGCTTATTAAGCACGCTGGTTCGCTCACTTGGGATTTTGGGCATAGCATATATTAGAGGACGATGGGCAAGGTGTCCACAAGATTTGAAACTCTGTGTCCTCGCAGTAAGCGCAGCTTCCTTGCCATTCAAACATAGGCAGAGGCTGAGACAGCTGGTAGCATGGGCAAAAGCGGCCTGGGTGCCGGTGCGCAATCGGCATCGGCCTCGGCGGGCGAGCAGGAGAATGCTGGAGAAGTAGCCCCGTCCGCTTGTTGCAGCGTCTCTGGTGTTTGCCTGAGATCTACGCTAAAATGGATCATCGCAGTGGTTCTTGGCATGAACCTGTTGTTGTTTGCCATATTTTCTCTTCCTGTCTTTGGCAAGGGCTATCCAGCTGGAAAACAGGGTTCAGAAAGTCCCCAGAGTAAGTCTCATAGATCAGAATATTTCTGTTGTTATTAATTTTCTTTTTAAAATATATATTAAATAGACCATATGCTACAAAGCATTGTGTATGCCATGAACAATCAGTTAGATCTCCAGACTATCAATACCATCTGGCATTTGATGATCAAAATCCAGGATATAGAAGGAAAGACTTAGCGACCTGCCACATAGTCCAAAGAAGCATGATAATAGTTTGTCCTCATCAATGGGCATACCATAACTACCAGATCACTAAAAGCACTAATGAAAGAACTATAACTCCGTATATAGTCTAGCACGTTAGTCCACCCTTTGGGATAGGGAAGGATGATACTTAACGTTTTTGGGCTCAGGTTCCCATCCACCATGGAACAACTCTCCAGTCGGCGCAGTTATGGTCTGCCACAGCTCTATTTATGAATGTGGACGTTTATTCGCGATTATAGGCAGGGCAGCTGGGATCTTGTCGTTTCGCGTGGGGAGCACCTGTCATCATGACTCTGTCTTTTCCAGCTGTGCCTTTTCCCAGAGAGGTCTTTGTTGCTTGCTTGATTTTTGCATGTTTGGGAGAAATCCTGTCATCGCTGTTTGAAATGGTTAGACGATGCCTATGATGGGACCTTTCTTAACGGAGTTGGGAGCATTCTTCTAATGTGCTAGGAATTTTCCAAGGCATCATAGCTATCTTCTCTCTTTGACATTGGCTCCAGTAATGTCAGCTTGACACTACGCCAAGCCAAGGATGGACATCCTGGAAAAAGGGAAAATTTCCAAGAAGGATGGTCATCCTCGAAAAAGGCAAATTTCCAAGAGACCAGAGAAGTTTGAATTGCTTATATGGACACTCTTTTCATTTCTAGGGATCTTGGGCTTTTTTCATTACCAACAGATATGCTTAGCTAACTTTGAGGCATCATAAAAAGCTCTATGGAGGGTGAAAACACCCAAATGACAAACGACATCTTAGGGCCAAATCATCATAAATGAAAGTCCCTGCAAAATAGGCTTTTTGGCTTCTACAGAAGCCTTCCAAATCATTGTAAGTCAGTCTTGGTATGTTGCGAGCTTGGACTTGAGCCTCCAAGTTGATTAAGTCCAAATTCAATTTGTGATGAGGTCTTCAACCATTAATATTAATAGGATTACATCTCTGGAGGTTCTTGGAATGGTTTTACATTCAATCTTTCCCCAATTAAGAATGCGCTTTCTACCAAGTTTTAATCACATAGAGTCAGGGATTAGCTCTAAAATCATATCTGGATAATTTTTTATATATTGCTTAGCTTGAATTTGGCTTTGAGTTCATTATAGAGCAGCTAATCGCTCTGTTCTTAGGTGTATATGCCCTTCACCATCTAATGTCCCTTTTAAAAAGGTGAGTGTCTGAGAACTAGGGAATATCTATTAAGGTTTTCCAGTTTTTGCAAGAACTGATAGCTGCCCAAGGGAGTGATGTTGCAACCAGTGTTCCACGGGGATGTGTCCCCTAGGGTGGGGGACGCGCTTCCTTGCTCCCTCACTCTCCTGGGACTGGGAAACTGCTGGGGAAACGTTTCCCCATGTCCCCTTTTTTTGGGAAACTTGGGGAAACTCCGGGGGGATGTTTTCAACTTTTCTTGGTGACGAAACGTGTCTCTCTTGTGCGGGGGACGGGGGGATGCACCAATTTTTTTGCTAATAACAATTAAAACATAAAAAATTAAAAAAATTACAAATTTAAATATAATAAATAAATAAATAAATAAAACGATTTTTGTGTTTCACTGCTTTCTATGTTCCCTTTTAGCCTATAGTATTCTATGGCTATTATAGACTTCAACATAATGTCATTGTCATATGCTGAATTTACTTTTCAATGTGCATTGTGTAATTTCAATTGTCAAATGATGAATTTAATTTAGATGTACCTTGCATAATATTAATGCCCATTGCCAAATGATGGATTCAATTTAGTAATTTATTATTAGATTTACATTGATGATTACATAAACGTCAAATGATAATTCTGATTCATAATAGTCTAATATGAAATGATGTTCATATTTAGATGTACAATCGTAATTATTAAGATTTACTCTCTACTAATTTAGTTATTGACATATTGTGGGGATTTTATTTTTTATTTTTATATATTAAATATTTAATAATTTTATAATTTTTATGACTCTGACGCCCCCCGTTTCCCTGAAATGTCCCTAAATTTTGGGGTTACTTATATATGCCCCCCTTGTGCGCATCCCCACTCCAGCGTTTTCCCGTCCCGGAAACTTGATGGAACATTGATTGCAACTCAAGGGAGTCATGCTTGAAAGAGATCCCTACTTTCAAGTCATATAAGTGTGGCATTATAGCTTACCAGGTTTTTAATATGCTTTTGTATTAGAAAAGAACCCTGAATTTTCATTGGTGTCAGTCTAATCGTCACGTCCTTAACATTTGAGGCCTCCTTGGTACCTTTTGCCACATGGTGCTCTTGTAAATTGTAATCACACCTTTTTGTAGAAGTATCATTTGTGCCTCTTTCCTTCCATTGCTTTGATGATCCATTTAGCTCAAAGGGATTGGCCTTGAGTATAGATGTTAGTGATTCCAATCCCTTGTTTATAAGGAAGCAATAGGTTGTTGAGGAGCAAAACCAAAGGGGGAATTGCTTACCATAGATGGGGTGACTAGAGCAGATGTAGACGGCTGGGCTTGAGATGATTCAGGTTCCTTCCATTGGGCCTCTTTCTCCTAATCACCAGACCTTGATTTCCTAGAACTTTGTTCTCTTGATGCCAATGTATTAGAATCAGACAGGAACCGTCTAAACTGACAGGTTGGATTGTTTTTGGGGATTTTTGGGTAGAACTATCCTGTTAGACCAGAAATGATTGGTTTTCTTTCAACTAGTCCTGAAACACCCAGAACCAGCCAAGTTCAAGCCAAAATCAGTTAGAATTATCTGGGTTGACCGGTTTTATATCAATGCACTTCATTTGCCCAGGAAAACTAAAAAATTGGATGTGTATATAGTTTGATTTGATTGTAGACTATACAGTGTGATTGTTCTTGGACTTTGCAGGTCATTTAGAGCCTTAATGTAGTGGTATTTTGGTTTAGATGTGTATTACAAATTTACATTCGATGCCATTTTACTATATTCACCCTTACAATGCTAGATGTACATGATAAAACTTTGCATATTTGTGTCTAATGGTTTCGATGTACTTGGATGTACATGAATTTTTATTATTATCAAAATTTGAATAATTAATGTATTTTTGGTCAACTGATTTTTCGCTTGTTCCAGTCCAATTCTGTTTTTCGGGGTTGACCAGTTCGGTTCTCATAACATTGCTTCTTCTCTTCTTCAATATTCCTGGCCCTTTCCTTTGCATCAACGTGAATGGCCTCCCATCTTTTGAATCGGTCATGAAATCCACCTCATAATTTTGGAAAATATGCTCATGATCAGAATGGGGAGAGGGCTTTCTTTTCTTTTTTCAGTTAGTTGATACTTGTCCAATGTCTGCGCCATTGTTCAAATGGCATTTGTTTCCTATGTATGTACTCAAAGCCAAAAGGAATTGTCGGGATTTTCTTTCAACCCTTTCCAAAACACACGATCATGTGGAGGCTTGAATTACCTAGCAAACTTGCCAAGAACTTATTAGTCACAAACAAATGTTGGAACGTTGTAGTAGTTGATAGTCAACCAATACATTTCAATCTCAATATTCCAGTTTCGTACAAAGAAACCTGGCTCTCCTATGAAGAATATCTTAGTATCTATGTTGCACGAAACTTCTAGGAACCTGACGTCTTGGGCCGTACCTGTACTCGAAACTTGGAAACTGGGTCGAAACTCGACCATCATTTAATCATGTATGAGAGATAATATAGACTCGGTTTTCGTTCTAAATTGTCATCTATGGGTCTTATTCCCTTTTTTCTTGCAAGGTAATGTGTTATTCATATATATATATATGTATGACGTTTCGGCCGATGTTTCTATTTATGGGAGGTGACGTTTCTAAACGTACCCGTTTTAGAAACTTTGAAACGTTTCAGCGCTTCGTGCAACTTAGCTTAGTATTTTCGGCCAATGTTTCTATTTTTGGGAGGTGACGTTTCTAAACGTACCCGTTTCGGAAAGTTCGAAACGTTTCAGCGCTTCGAGCAACTTAGCTTATTATCCTCGGTGATCCTATTTGGCAACTGACCAGTGATGATCTGTCTGGTGGCAAAGATGAACCTATATTGGATGTTGCAGAAGCCAAACAATTTCTTTCTTTTGTCCTTCCTCCACAGTATTGGATGCCAGAATTGAACTGGATTTCCTTCGACCTTCTGGTTGGCCTTCCTTGGATACCTTCATAATTGTTGCAATACACTGCATAAACTAGATGTAAGATGGCACAAAACTGTTGTTATCCCTGTAATTCTGAATCTGATTTGAAATTATTTAAGAAATAAGCTTACCTCAGTGGAATATTGTAGAATTTTTGCCACCTTTTCTGTAACACATATCATATGTCTTGGAAGAACTTCCATAGATTGGTGGCTCGTCAATTTTACCATTGTCCAAGCTAACTCTTGGAAAGGATACTTCAGGTGTTTCATTTCACAACCTTTGGTCAGGAAATGATTACCACCAATTGGGTTCTCACGTCAGGAATTAACCTCACATCAGGAATTAACTATTGCTGTGACTCTGTAGGTATTGATTTAATGGTGGGCATCCTTGTTGGTGAAATGATGCCTTGCATGTGGGAGGAAGAACATTCTTTTGAATTAAAGGGGTTCCATATGGATATCTTGCTTCATCCACAGGATTATCTTGGCCCTTGGGTTGCATCTCTTCCAGCGCCAATGCATTGACTTTCTACACTCAATGACATCTGGGACACATACAGCTCGAACTATTCCCAAGTTCAGCAGGCAGTGCCTTGGAGATCCTTTGAGGCATCTACAATACATGATCCATTCGTACACTTGGGTCCAAGGTCGCTTTGGTGTTTTGTCTTTAATGGGTTCCTGGCTCCTTTGGGCCATGATTGCAATCGTAGTCAATGAGAACAGTAGCAATTGTGGCTGCAAACAATAGAGCAGCAACAAAACAATACAAATGCAATGACAATAGCAGGGAATGAACAATTGCGCAGTTTCAGTAGAGAACCCTTATAAACTAATCAAGCCTTTTTTGTTTTGATATTTTTTTACAAATGCTTAAAGCACCATAAATATTTTGTATTTCAAATTATTTAAGATGGCGCGTGGCATTGATTTTTGTATCAGATTTATTTTTCGAGCTTTTCATGGTTCAATTTCAATTCAATTTAGGATTGAGTGCCAAATCCTGTGCTAATTTTTTTTTTTTTTTAAATTGTGCCCATAGAGATTCTGCCACAAGAATCAGTATGGTTTTCCACCTGTGCTTTTGATCATTGGGGGCTCAAGTGAGCAAAATCTTCATATAGAAAGTATCCTTTGTGTCTGTGGACTGAAATTTTATCATTTTGAATCGAAGTGAACGTCTGTTGTTCAGATAGGATCCCCACACCAAACCTTGCGAGTTCCACTGATCTGTTGATTTGATAATTGTGAGGTTCATAGTGTTGGTGGACTGCTGATGTCTGTAATGGTGATTTTTTGTTCCTCATCCCTTCCGTAGATTTGACAATTTATCTTAAACAACTGTTGTACCAAGAGGGGGAATTCCATCAACATTTTCAAACCCTTTGTGTACACAAACGTGAAATTGTACCCAATATGGCTTTTGCAGATCACTGACATCTGAGAAGGAAACCAGCTAGGAAAAGTTCCCATGTCCAAGGATCTGTGAAGCTGAAATTTTTACGAAGCATAGTTGAATTCCCTTTTCGAGTATGACCTCAAACACTAGGAAGTTTTTTGAAAAAATTAAGAAACTCACCTCTCCAAACTTAGCCAATTGCCATGGGGCATCATATGGGGTTGCTACTTGTCCTATCCACTTGTACTTGACATGACATCACTGCCATGTGGCAGTCCAAGTCCCTGATTGGTTTTTACTTTGCCTTATTGTGCATGCTGACGTCATTATGATGACATGGTATGTTCTATGCTCACTATATGTCTCTGAGGTTCTTATTGCTGGGCACCATGGATGCACCTTTTCGCTGGAAAGAATTGATCTTGATTTGCTCAATATCCTGTCTCATTCCTTGCTTAATGTTCAATGGATATGATTGGAAGGTCATGTGATGAGAAAGCTGCAAATAAATGAGGATGACATGGAACTCTATATAACATGCTGTACAATCCAAATGTGGGATGCAAAATATGCCCTCCCATAAGTGCATAAGAGCCCTCCTGGATGGTTATGGAATAAATGTTATTACAGAGTGAGAATACAATCTCATTGGAAGGATGGGAAATCATGATCTGGTTGAGTAGGGGGCAGTAAGGAGTTTGAATTTATGATGACATGGTATGTTCTATGCTCACGATATGTCTCTGAGGTTCTTATTGCTGGGCACCATGGATGTACCTTTTCACCGGAAAGAATTGATCTTGATTTGCTCAATATCCTTTCTCATTCCTTTGCTTAATGTTCAATGGATATGATTGGAAGGTTATGTGATGAGAAAGTTGCCAATAAATGAGGAGGATGACATGGAACTCTATATAACATGCTGTACAATCCAAATGTGGGATGCAAAATATGCCCTCCCATAAGTGCATAAGAGCCCTCCTGGATGGTTACGGAATAAATGGTTATTACAGAGTGAGAATACAATCTCATTGGAAGGATGGGAAATCATGACCTGGTTGAGTAGGGGGCAGTAAGGAGTTTGAATTTTGTCTAAACTGAAATGGAGGGGAGAATTCTAGTGAGAGGAAGGAGGCCTACCCTGGGGGTTAACGAACAAAACTATAGATTCATTCCACTTACCCTCTTTGATCAAGGCATCATTCATTAAGGTCATAAACTGATCACTTTGACTAGAAATTGTTTTCTCGGTGAGGCAATCCATTATCTGGTTGCCTCACCCTTCACATTTTCAAACTTGCACGATACAAAATTTGATATGGCTTGCACACTCCATGACAATTGGCTAGCAATTTTGTGAGGAAGACTTAATTTTTACCATTTAAATGATCACTAATGACCTTGGAGTTCCCTTCATAGATGTATCTTGCTTAAGAGAATGCACTATCCATATTACCAAGGCCAACCTGGTCTGCTTTGTCTCCTAGAAATTTGTACAAGACAACAAAGACTTTCCCTTGGAAGTCCCTAAAGATCCCTCCAGCCCCAGCATGTCTTAGGTTGCCTCGTTAAAATCAAACTTTGTCTCTCCTTGTAGGAAGGGTTTTAAAGAATCCAAACCTGCTTGGAATTGCTTTATATTTCCTAGGTACTAGATTGGCATATGACTTCAACCAGGATTTTACAATATTCCAACGAGGGCTGAAATATTAATGGAGCATCAACAAAATATACTTGTCCAGTTCTCTTTGGATTGCAATTAATAATAATAGAATGTGTAAATCGGCACATAGTGTAAACTTCATCTAGATTAGGCTTTTCATCAACACTCATACATATCATCTATATATTATATCCTACAGTCTAGAGTCTAGAGGGAAAAATACAAATGAAGTTTTTGTTGCATTCTTTTAGTATTATGTTTGAAGGTATGTTTTAGAATGATGCCCCCTTCCCTCGTAAGGGGCATTAAGGAGTACTCCATGCATCAGGGTACTACTAGATATGCCCCCAATTCATGGGGATATCATCCCCAAGTATCAGAGACGTCCAGTATCAGCAGGGGACATCATTGTGTATTGAGGATAGTAGGCAATGTCCTTGTTAATGCTCTGATGCCAGGGAAACTAAGGTGATGCATACCCATGGATTCTATTTTTTGGCTGCCAATCATCATCGAGGTCAAAGCAAAGCCTGGACAAGAGGAGAAGGATGAAGGATGAAGGCTTTGCTTTGACAGACAAAATATGTTCCAATACGATGAGCAAATGGCATCAGGATGCAAACATGCACCTTACATTCTTGCTATCAACTTCTATCTTCCAATATTTTCCATGGCATCTGTTGTATGACTCCTGTGTCTCACTTCTTGGATAACCAAAGGCACAAGTTGAGTGATTGTTTCTCCTTATGGAGGAGCATTCCCCTTGACACACTCTTATTTAGTTTGCCTATCCATGCCTATAGAAGGCATTCGGTCCTGCATGCTGAGTGTATAGTGGCAGAGTTCAGCCTCTCAACTACTCAGGCAAAAAATGGGCCCTTACATCAGCGTAAGACCCTTGGCATGGCAGCCAATTTGGTGGCACTTCCATTCACGTGTTCCTCCCCTTGGCATGGTAGCCAATTTTGTGACATGCAAATAGGATAATCACTTTGAAAAGTAGCCCAGCCAAGGGTTTCAAACTTTCAGCTCCTTGGTCTGCACTTTAATGTGAAGTGAGCTATTCTAAGTTTTAATGCTAAAGTCACAGGAAAATAGTTGTTGATTGCTGTTAAACTCACAAGCTTGCTGGATGCACTCATAAGCTCCCCAAAATGGCTAATGAACTCCCAAATGCACTTTCAAACTTAGCTAAGAAAAAAAAATGAGCTTGTAATGGCTTTGTAAAAAATATTCTTTCAAAGCCCTGGCTTTAAAAAAATGTTTCTAAAACTTTTCATGTCCATAATTGTGTTTCTAGGGCTTACTGGCCTTTTTTAAAATTCAAAATTGCTGGCATGGGTCTGATCCCTGCTGCGTCATTAAAATGGTATTTCTGGCCATATTCAGGCTACAAAAATGCCATCCCTGTTTGGGAAATGGCAGAGAAATGTTTCCTGGCCATTTCCCGACTTTCGGCGGAAGGTTGGCACAGCAGCATTAGCTACTTTTGAGACGTTTCTGGTTGTGGTATCTTAATTTTTCCAACATTTGCTGTTTTTACCGATATTTTCTCGATTTTTATGAATTTTTGGTCCCTTGTTGATTTTATCCCAATGCCAATGTTTGCAACATTCATAGGAATAGCCTTTGATGGGCCTGTGCCTTGGCCCTTAATAACTAGGGCCAACTTACATTTTAATAGTCTTCATTGGAAAATGAGCTTTTCTTCTTTCTGCAGTTTTACTCCCTTGACTGTGGTGGTACTTTTCTGCCTTTGGGTCTGTGCATGCTTTAGCCTATGGTTGTCTCTTGACAATTGATGTCCAGTCTGTATTCTCCAATCCAGGAGCTTAAGGAACTTGGAGAATGGGGATGGAACCTTGGTGTTTCTTGCAAACAACTGGCAGTCTTTAATCTTGTGGTTCATACTTTGATGAGGAAACAAGTACTGGGAGATTGATATACCAAACACAGATTGGAGGAATTTATTGGTCCCTGCTTGTATTCTGATAAATGCCATGAGTTCCTGGGAAAGATCGACCTGAACAAAACATATGGCTATTTGGCCTGGGGTTAAACTTGCATCATGTCTCATGGCAAACAATCTTGGGAATGTTCTTGGATGAGTAGTTCCAAACTTCCAAAAACAGCCAGGATTATATTGGGAGACCCAGAAATTCAATTCAAACAGGACGATGCAGCTCTGCTACTTTATCAGCAGAGTCCTCATCCCACTGGGGAAAAAGTAAAACATTAAGGCTGTTACTGCAACCTCATGACCCAAAGCTAATCACTTGATTGTGTGAGTTTGGTCTTCAGATTGGAATAGGAACTTCTATCCAGATTTCAGATGTCATTCACACACCATGGGGTTTCAAATACTCACTCACCCAGGCTCTGATCATATTCTTGGAGGAAATTTGAGCAACAAAATAGGTCAACAAGTCAGACTTTCACAGAACGATCAAGGTCAATGAAATGGGGTTGGGTTCTTTTCTTTTTCCTGGAAAAAAAACCGTATTTTCATTCATATTACTGTGAAAAAACATTTTGCATATACACCTGTAGTGCATTCAGTAGGATCTGCTCAGATCCTACATGTGGCTTAAGTGTCTAAAAACAAAAACAAATTACAATAAATGTTTTACAATCCTGTCCGCAAAAACATGGTGAAGTATGCTGTCTAAACGGCCCATCAAAATGATACTGTCATTTTGCATTTAAACACCACTCATTAAAAATAGCAAAAGTAAATATCTAATCTAATATATGCTATGTTAATATAATATGTAGCATAGTCCGAAAACAGAAAGTATATATACAATAAATAAGGACTCAGATCCAGAGATCAGTGCTGTGCAGTAGCATGAATTTCGTCCATGAATGGATGATGGAAAAACTGATAGTGATCTGCCCCTGCCACTTTGGTCATCTGCCAAAGCCCCCGATCCATGTACAAGCCTTCTTTAGAAAGCCTGTCAGCAACCCTGTTCCATTCCCCGAAGATGGAGTGTGAGCCGCCAACATATATTCAGTAGACATAGGTGCCGCAGCAGATTCAACTGAACAAGAGACCATCGAGGCAGTGAACATTGAACTAGGGACTGCAGAGCCTAATGATGCTGGAAAATCCTCAGCCACCCCTCATCAGAAAGCAACCCCCCTATGACATCCACCACCACTACCTCAGTCTTTTGTTTTTTCGAGGCCTGTTCTGAGCAAGACTGGTTTTTGAAAGGAAGTCTGCAACTTTGGACCAAATAACCATATTTGTGACAGCTCTGGCACCGAAAAGGGAGCCCTTCATAGTCGAGAATTTGAAGCTGAACCCCGCCCTTACCAATATTCATCGTATCATGTAGCTTCTTCCTAAGATCCAGGCTGACTAAAATCCTGGCCATAGACAGATCCTTCAACTCCTGAAATGAGTAATCAGCCTCCAGGAAGCATCCCAGGCTATTCCCCAAATTTTCAAAGCTTTGGGGATTCCACATATGGGTCGGCAACCTTGGAAACCACACCCATACAGGGACAACATCAAGTCTCTCCCTGCTAGCATCAAATGAAGGCATTCAGAATTTGAATATGATGGGAGTGGAATCAATAGACCAAACATCTTTAACTACAACTGCTGCAGCCTCATGAGAATTGAAAATGAGCTGAATCCAACCCTTTGCCAACATGAGAATTTTGAGAACCTCTGAAACCCTTGAACAAACCAACTGATCCTGCCATTCGATAAGGGTCTCCTTGCAAAACTTTCGACTGCTCATATGACCGACCAATGATTTCTTTGCAAGGTCCACCGCCTGGGACATCTCTGATTCTCCACATTGTCCCCAAGGCATAATTTGTATGGGGTCGGAAATGCGTTCCACTTTAAAACCTGAAGTTTCTTTTTCTTGTCGATAGGGTTTCCTTTTTCGCCAAAATCCAAAGGACTAGGGCTTGCTAAGACTTCCTCTGGAGCCGCCGGGCACGAGCCATCCTCAGCAAGAACAAGACCCTCCCAGATCTTAGGGAATTGAGGTAAATTGACCCCCATCGGAGGAAGAGGTACAATATTAACAGGGGCGATAGAAAGAGCCTCCGGTACCACTGGGAAACCATCCCTGGAAGAAGATACCAAAAAAAGATGACACCCCACTGCATATTGCAGGGAAATGCAGACTCGAATCCAGAACGCTGGTAGAAAACGACCAGGAAAACCCCAACAGACCAGAACCAGGAGGGGGTGGAACCATTGGAGGAAAATTTCTCTCAAAACCGACTTGTGAAAAATATCTGGGAGCGGAAAAATGATTTACTTGGGTGACCATCGGCGTAGAAGCCAAAAAATTGACAGATGAAGGTTGTGAGACCCTGACAGGTAAACAATGCTCTAGTCACGCAAAACTTCTAGAGACCAAATTGGATTGGGTTCTGGCTTATCACATCATGTATTTTTGGGACAAATGGAATAGATGAACTCAACTATTTAGCAAGAACATTTTTTATTATTATTAAATAGATAGATCATGATAAAATTTGTGGGAGGCCCCTGGCTTTATACTACCTTGGGTGCCTCTTGGTGAATGGGCATGATCTTTGATCATGGCCTTTGCCTAATAAACTATTAATTACAATTAACTAATTTTTATATAACAATGCTTTCCTCCCAAAAAATGTTTTGTCCTCAAAGCATACGTAATGACGGATGTTGTTGACGAAATGCTTCAGTCTCCCAAGAAGCTTCTTCTTCTGGTAAGTCCTTCCACTTGATCAAGTATTCCTTGATTACACGAGATCAGAGCTTCTTTTCCTTGGTGGATATGATACCTTCTGGTTCAAAAATGACCCTTCCTTCATCATCTAAGGATGGAAGCATTGTTTGTGCTAATTGATGGTCGCCCAGTGCACTTTTAAGGCAGGATACATGGAAGACGTTGTGAACACGACTTTTATCTGAAAGGCTTAAACTATATGCAACTTGGATGATCTTTTTGTTGATCTGGTATTGTCCATAGAACTTTGGTGCCAATTTATTTTTTCCTTTTTGTTTCAAGGACAACTGTTTTTATGGCTAGAGCTTGACAAATACCCATTTTCCAACTTCAAATTCTCTCTCGATTTTGTTTCAGCCAGTTTGTTGCTTCATATGGTTTCTTGCATTATTTAAATTTTCTTTTAGGGTTTGGACGATTTTTTGGGTTTCTTTTAGTTGGTTTTTAACAATTGGTAGATTTGTCTGGATTGTAGCTAGATCCTTCCATTTTAGAGGTTTGTACCCATACAAAGCTTGAAATGGAGTCATTTTTGCTGACGTATGATAAGTAAAATTATACCATCATTCAGCGAGATGAAACCACTAAACCCACTTATTTTGTTTTTCTGTAGCGTAACAATGTAGGTAGGCTTCCAAACATTTATTGACAACCTACGTTTGTCCATTTGTTTGAGGGTGGTAAGCGGAACTCATATTTAGGTAGGTTCCTTATGGTTGAACAATTCCTTCCAGAAATTACCCTTAAATTTGCCATCTCTATCACTCACAATGGCTTTCGGAAAACCATGTAATTTATAAATATTTTTGCAAAATATCTCAATGATTTGTTTAGCTGAGTCTGATTTCTTCATTGCAATAAAGTGAGCATATTTGGTGAGTTTGTCGACTACTACGAAAATCTTATCCTTGCCATCGGATACAGGTAACCCCTCAATAAAGTCCATTGATATTTCTTCCCATTTCTGATTCAGAATGTTTAAGGGGTGAAGTAATTGAGGTGTCATAATATTTTCACTTTTATTTCTTTGACATTTGTCACATTTTGCTATATATTTCTGAATATCGCGACTCATTCCCTTCCAAAAGAATGATTGATGTGCATTGTAGTAAGTTTTAAAGAATCCTACATGTCCGACTGACAGTGAATCATGTGACTCCTTGAGTATCTTGGATTTAAACTTGGATTTTGAATTCAAATAAATTCTTCCTTTGTACCATAGAATATCGTTCTTCCATTCAAATTTTGAGTTGTTTGGAAGGTTATTGATTATCGCAGTTATCTCTAGATCCTTGGCATACTCACTTCGAATCTCATTAAGCCATTCAGGAACAACAACTGGGACTGCAAGTAATGTTGGTTCTTCGTCCTTCCTAGACAGGGCATCTGCTATTACATCGTCTTTTCCCTTTTTATGTAATATCTCCATGTCAAAGGCGACAATTTTTTCAATCCATTTTTGTTGTTCTTCGGAAAGTGTTTTTTGTTGGAGGAGGTGCTGGAGACTGTTATGGTCTGTTCGAATGGAGAACTTACTTCCCAAGAGATATTGTCTCCACTTGGCCAGTGCCTGCATAAGAGCGAGCATTTCCTTTTTGTATGTGGATTTAAGACGCTTTCGTTTATTGAGCTGCCTACTTTCAAAAGCTATTGGATGCCCCTCTTGCATTAATTAACACTGCACCTATACCGAACCTGAAAGCATCACACTCAATGATAAATGGTTTAGAGAAATCTGGGGTTGCCAATACCAAATCATTAGACATAACTTCCTTCAATTCTTCAAAACACCTTCCTGCTTCCTTATTCCATTGAAATAAATTCTTCTTTAAAAGGTTTGTTAGAGGTGCAGTAATATGTGCATAGTTTTTAATAAATCTTCGGTAATATCCAGTCAATCCTAAGAACCCTCTTAGCTTGGATATAGTAACTGGTTTGGTCCATTCCTTTATAGCCTTGATTTTATTAGGGTCCACTTTTACTCCTTCATGGGATATTAGGTGTCCGAGATATTCTACTTCTTCCTTCCCAAAGGTGCATTTGGATTTCTTGGCATAGAACTGATGCTCTTCCAATAGTGTAAGAACTTTATCCAGATGCTGTAGGTGCTCCTTCCAAGTTTTACTTTAAATTAAAATATCATCAAAGAATACTAATACAAACTTCCTAAGATATGGATGGAATAACTCGTTCATAGTTGCTGGTGCATTGGTTAACCCAAAGGGCATTACTTTAAATTCGTAGTGACTTTCGTGTGTTTGGAACACAGTTTTTGGTATGTCTTCCAATCTGATTCTGATTTGGTAATGGCCTGATCTTAAGTTCAATTTTGAGAAGTATTTTGTGCCATGTAGTTCATCCAACATTTCATCGATAAAGGGATTTGGAAATTTGTTTTTAATCGTTATTTTGTTTAATCCTCTATAATCAATGCATAGCCTGAACGATCCATCCTTATTCCTTACCAATACCACTGGAGCAGCATACAGACTCGTACTTTTTGAGATGATCCCACATTTTAAAAGGTCTTGGATTAATCTCTCAATTTCAGTCTTTTGGTGATGTGGATATCGATACGGTTTGATGTTGACAGGGTCTGATCCTGCTTTGACTTCTCTTGTATGCTTGATTTCCCTGTTAGGCGACATTTTCATGGATAGGTCTTGGAATACTTTTCTGTGCTTCTGAATTAGCTCTTGTACTTCTGGTGACTCTTTGCTGATCACTTTTGCAGATAACATTTCTAACTAGTGACATTGTACTACATAGGTTGGTGCTCCTTTTCAAATCATTTTCATCATCTGGGATGACGACACGATTTGATTTTATGGTGCTTGGAATCCGTATAACTTGTACCTCTGCCCTTCCCATTTAAAGCTTATAAACTGCTTTTGATGGTTGGCAGAGTAATTGCCAAGGGTTTGTAGCCATTGGATAGTAAGACCACATCTACTCCTCTTAATGGTACAATCAGTGTTTTCAAAACCGTTTTTAAAAATCGGTTACTGGTCTAACCGGCCGGTTAGCAAGGCCGCCGGTCTAAACCGGCCAAAAAACCCGGTTGGAAAGGCCATTTTGCCATTTTTTTGCCCTAATCGGTGAAAACTGGCCAGTTTAGGACGGAACCGGTCGGTTTTGTCCTAAACCGGCCGGTTTTAGGCACGCCCACCATAAAGTAAAAAAAGCATATTTTTCACTGTGTTTTAGGGTTTTTGGGGGGAAACTAAGGGTGTTTCAACCCTAACAATGTTGGCAATTAATGGTAATGTTAAATTCTTAAAGTAAAAGTGACATTTCCTTTAATTTTCATTTTCATCATTTTACTTAAATTTTAACATTAACCATGAAATGACTCAGGATGTTTGAGAGTGGTTTCAACCTCATTGGATTTCATATGGAGAAACTAGAATTTTAGATTTCACTCAAAATTCAGCAGACTTAATGGTTTTCAGGATTTCATGGTTTGTGGGTAAACAATAAATGCAATCGGAGCTCCAAATGATGAGCAAAACTCCTTATCTAGATCCCATTTTGTTGGACAATATTGATCCAACATCGGAATGGGTGGAGGAGACTAAAGAACCTGTGTTTGAGGCTGATTTTGATATCGACATGGCTTTAGCGGGGGATGATGCAGATTATGTGGTGGCATCAGAACTAGGATCAATAGTGGCATCAAGGAAAGTCAAAGAACCAATGGAAGGCACTAGTCATGTAGGTTGACAAACTCGTGCTTCCATTAGGTCCACTTCTATTGTCATTGGTGGCATTGATACTGAGGTTGTAGATTAGGCTGAGGCACCCTCAGACTCTGAACCAGATGATGTCTATGTAGCTCTTGATGATGATCTTGTGTCTAGTAGTGGTGATGAACTTGATGATTGATCATGTGTACACTGTAGACTTGTAATAGGCCAATGGCCTCATAGCTTGCAACATTGTTTTTGGACTTTATAGGCCATTTAGAGCCTCATTTCTTATGTATTTTGCTATTTTGTCGATGATATGTATTGTACTCGGTGCCATTTTGATATATTCACCTTTACATGGTATATAAATGAGCAAACTTTGCATATTTTGTCTTTATTGGCTTGGAATCATGGTTTTACATCTTAAAAATAGTTTTGTTTCATTAAAAAATAATTATTTAATGTATTTTTTAAAACCGGTTCGTTTAGACCAAACCAGTCCCGGTTAGACCGGTTCCGGTCGGTAAACCGGTTCATTAGGTGGACCGGTCCGGTCACCGATTCCGGTTTTAAAAACATTGGGTACAATGTAGAACGGAGATTCTAAATTAAAGTCTTGAATCTGCAATTTGACCTTATGGCATTTCCATACCTTTTCAATCTTCTTACTGTCGGCTACCATCACCTTCATGTTGGGCATGGGAAATGTGACAATGTTGAGTCTCTTTGCCATGTTTGAGTCTAAAAAATTGTGGGTGCTACCAGTGTCGATGAGAACCATTACATTATTCTTCTTGATATGTCCTTTTAATTTTAAAGTCTAGGGTTGTGATATACCAGACGGAATACATGAACTCAGCTATTCAGCAAAAAACATATTTTATTATTACTTAATAGATAGATGATGATAAAATTTGTGGGAGGCCCTGGCTTTATACTGCCTTGGGTGCCTCTTGGTGAATGGGCATGATCTTTGATTATGCCCTTTACCTAATAAACTATTAATTACAATTTTTTAATTTTTATATAACAACAAACTTGTAGTTTGTGTTGCCACCATAATACTCCTTTTTATTTGCAGCATTCATTTCCATAGCAGATGGAGTGGGGGCCATAAAAGACTCTTCAACCAATTGGTGGGAAGCTGGCTCCTTAGGGTACATGGGGAGTACATTCCTCACGGATAAAGATCAAATTGGGAATCAATGCAAACCATGTGCAGACTTTCGTCAACCTAGTTGTTGTTAAAAATATGTGCTTTGGAGTTTATTCCGTACTTTTCAGCATAATATTGTTTTTCACTGTAAGAAAACAACTGAATCAAATTTCTTTATATGAGCTGAGGTAGGTTCCCATCTTTTGTCACAGAGATGTATGCTTCTTAGTTTTTTCTCTGATAGTAATTTTCTGTTTGCCTGTAAGGAGTGCTGTATTTCTTGGATGCTGTCCAAAGGGCAGGTTTTCATTTTATTAAAGCAGTATAATACAGTGTATATATGAAAGATCAAGACACAGTTTATTGAATATTTTTAGAGATTCTGATTGCAATCCCTAACTTATTTCTTCATTCTTACTTTGCTGAGAAGTTGGGTCTTTTTCTTTAGGCAGGGAATCAGTTTTATTAGCCTCGCATTGGCATTTTGGTTTTATGTAATTTAAAATGCCCAAAGAAACATATTTCTTTCTTCAGGGCATTGACATGTTTATTTTTAATCTAAAAAGCCCCAAAAAATACAATTCTTTCTTCAGGACTTTTCCTCGACAGACCAAAATCATATTGTTGACTTTTCCACTGCAATTTAACATGCATTTTGACTGGTGCTAGTTCATCATTAAAATACATTAATCTGTTTCGGTAATCCAATTTTTGATTTCATAAAGCACACAAAGTGATTCTACATACTCTCTGCTAAATTCGGATTATATTTCTCAGTTCAAATTGAAGCAAGCTTCAGTCTGGGGAAACCAGTTTCAGATGTCAAAGCCAATGCTTTTAAATTGGAGTCCGACATATGGGCAGAGATAGGAGTACAAAATGCAAAGGTAGTCCTGGCAACAATTTTTACCAAGTTTTGGAAGTATCTTCTATGAAGTATTATTTTTATTGGCCAACCATCTGGTTTCAATCCTTCCAAAATTTAATAGGTTGAATAATCTCAGGTGACAATCATATCATTAGAGCCGTTGGCTCCAAACTGGACACAGGTGGTGATTGGTGTTTCTCCAAATCCAAAGAATTCGTCTATATCTTTAGCTGATCTAAGTGTGCTAAGGTCAAACTTGAAGACCTTAGCTCTGCAAGACTCTCAGCTGAATTTAACCCCAGACCTTTTTGGGAAAGTATACCAGTTCCAGTTGTTGAAGTTCCCAGGAGGAATTACAGTTGTACCAGAACAGAGTGGTTTTCCTCTACAACAGGTGGTGCTTTTCAACTTTACATTAAACTGCTCTATTTTTCAAGTTGATCAAAATCTGGATGAACTGAAGGACCAATTGAAGCTTGGTTTACATGTCAGATCCTGGTGCTTTTCAACTTTACATTAAACTACTCTATTTTTCGAGTTGATAAAAATCTGGACGAATTGAAGCACCAATTGAAGCTTTTTTTAAATGTCAGATCTTCCGAGGTTTGCTATCAACCTTTGCCATACTAGTAAATTTTTCCTGGACTGTCTTCTTTGTGTGCCAGAATTTTGAATTCAATTTTTTAACTTTATAGAATGACAGGTATATGATAACAATTGTAATGTATAATTGTGCCTGTGATTTGCAGAATCTGTTTGTTCAGTTGACAAATTCGAATGGGTCAACTGTGGATCCTCCCATTATTGTTCAAACAACTGTTATGTCAGTTGTAGGGACTGGTCTCCCTAGTCCAAGGTTAAAGCAATTGGCTCAAGATATCACTGGATCCTCTGCAAAAAATCTTGGGCTTAATCACACTACTTTTGGTAATGTAAAGCAAATTCAGCTGTCATCATATTTGCAGTACTCGTTAACTCCACCACCTTATGGAGCACCAAGTCCAGCACCATCAGTACCATCACCATTTGCAGCACCACCTTCATATTACCCACCCCCACATTCCCACCACCACCACCACCACCACCACCATCACCATCACCATCACCATCATCATCACAGCCACCACCGCCATCATCACCATCATCATTGTGACCATGACATTTCTCCCTCATCCCAACCCTATAACTTGGCTCCTTCTTATAGACTTGTAGCACCTGTTCCCTTGCACAATCATCATCATTTCAGACATGCTCCAGAGTCTAGATTGGGTGGATCTCCTTCCCCTTCTTATTCCAAGTCTCCTCATGGTACTCTTGGCATTCATCATCACAATGTTGTTTCTGCACCTCTTGCTGAGTCTCCTCTTCATGCCCCTTCTCCACAGAGTGGTCCATGTTCTAAAGCACAGTCTGGCCATTGTCACCTACCCCGTTTACTTCTTATGTTTGCCCCTTCATCATTAGGTGGTCAACTCACTTCTTTGCCAGCATTTCCAGCAGACACTCCTTCGACTCCATCTGCCTCAGGTGCCTCATTTTCCCTTCCAAATTCTGTGCTCATTTCACAAATTAATATTCCTTCTCCAGAAAAATCTAGGCATTTTGATGCAGAGCCTCCCAACAAGAAATCACCAGTTCCAGTGTTTTCACCTATTTCAGCTTCACGTGAGTTTCATTTGATTTTTTATGAAATATATATATTTTTTAAACACAACATTACTTGATTCCTTTAAGTTTTAATGAATGTATGATCTTAAATGGGTTCTCTTAGCCTTGTTTCTTTGCTTTTTGCAGCTTTTGGTGTCAAACCTTCTACTCAAATTGTGTTTACATTACTACATTCAGTGGGGATGTTTCTGATTTTCTTGTACCCTTAAGGCAGCTGAAGGTCACAGAAGTTGGTGTCATCACAATTTCCTGCGTTTGTCTGGAAATTTTATAGTATGTGACCAGCTCCAGAAGTTAAGTGTACACACATTGTAAAGACACTTTTCACCTTGGTTCTTTCCGCTATAGAGAATCTCCTTAATATTGTATCAGCATAATGGAAATGTTGATGCAGACTCAGTTTTGGATTGCTATCCCAGCAATTGCTTTGCTGGCCAAATTGATATTGCTGCAACCTGCTTATTTGCTTGTCCTGCAATATGGCCGTCAGAAGTTATGCAGCTCGCAAACAGGAATGCTTAATCTTAGGTAATAGGACAGGTCCTTGGTTTGTCTTAGCTGAATGCACATCAATTTGTATATATAGCACTGGTCCATGACAAAGCTTTCCTGTCTATGTTAAAAGCACCATGAAAGATGTATTTCCTGGTCAAAGCCACAAAGGTGGCAGGCCAACTATTACACATATTAGTAGTCATTAATGTAGAACGAGGTCCTCAAGAAGGGATATTGTCAATAATATGGCATTTTTCATTGAGCAATGTAACCCAACTAGTGCATTATTTCACCGATAAGATTCCTTGGCTTTCAACTTAAGCAGAGGCAATTTGTACAATAAAGTTCTTAACAATGCTTCTAGTTTTCTTAAAAAGTGTGTCTCATGGGAATTGATCGTGAGGTGGAATCTTTTAGAAGATGAATGCCAAATCAGATTAAGTTCACTCTCTACTGCAGTGCTGCAAAAATTACTGATTTATCAGCAACATCGTGATTTTTTCACATTTTTTGCTCCAAAACAAAAAAAACACCCATAAAAATTGCCAAATTTTTGTTGTTCGGTTTTTCTCTTTTTGGTAATTTCAAAAATAATATATTTTGTAGTTGTCAAGTTTGCAAAATTTTCCGACTTTGCTGATGACGATGTTTGCAACAATTCTGTACCATACTTGAAAGTTGTTTGTTACTTTTTCTTTTGATAGGTCCTCTAGTAGGTCTAAGCTGCTAGTGCCTGTGCTTTTTCTGTTCAGAAGCTTTGTTTTTCATAACCAATATTAGAGCCTGATTTCGTTGGGTTTTATTATAAAACTCATCATTGTTAAAGACTATTTAAGGTGAGAACCTTTGAAATAGGTAAGTAGAGAGATCATTTTATTCATAAATGTGGTCTGTTGTATGGCACAGGGTTTGAATCTGCTAAAAAAATAGGGTACATATGGTAGCTAGAAGAGTTATTTGTAAGGCATTAAATTACTGTCTGTAAATTAAAATTATTTGAGGTGTATTTTTTTTGTTACTGAATTGGCTGATTCACCGTGATCAAATGTGGGATATCTATGTATTCCGGATCACGTGTGGCAATTATTATTGTCATTATATATCCTGGGATGAAATAAAAATAATTATTGTTCTTTGTACCAGTATTTCAAGTTCATCTTGAACCATAACCATGGTAACTGTTCCTTGTACCATGATAAAACCTATAATTTGTGTATTACTAGGAGGGTTACGGCACAGATACATGGAAAAAATAAAATACTAGCATACATTATTCATATGCATTCCTTACCAGGAAGAAGATAGTATCGGTTGGTATTAAAGATGTGTGATATACTTGACTATTAATTAATAAAATTATATCAATTTCATTGGTTATAATCTCATAACGATGAAGGGATTATCCGAAACGGTAAATGTGTTTAAGGTTTATATATAACTTTCCATTATGGTCCAGTAAATGTATGCAAGGTTTATATGTAGTTTTTAGTTATGATGTTTTGTGCAATCATTAAGAAAATTTGTCAAATTAAAACTGTCTTCGTGAATATATATAGCTGTCTGCCAGGTTCAATTCCCTGTGAGTGATATAATGATGACAAATATTAATGTAATAGCTACACACCACTTTCACCTTTGAGCTGAGAAAGAGTTTTCCATAGATATATTTATATAAAGTCATTTAAAAGTTAAATCTAGTCTAAAGTCTTCTAAACGCTCAGTATATAAGAAAACATGGCAGTTTTCTTTATTAAGTTATGATAGTGGGGTCTTACAAACCTGAACCAAAGGGCAAAGTAAAAAAAATATATTATACACTTGGGGTTAGTGGTTGGGCAGAATGGTTGTTATGCCCCAGCCAGGTTCAGTTCCCTGTAAGTGATATGATATGAAGGTGAGAAATATTAATGTAATGGCTACATGCCACTCTCACCTTTGAGCTCAGAAAAAGATTTTCATATATATATAGATAATGTTCTAACAAACTTATGCCCCAGCCAGGTTCAGTTCCCTGTAAGTGATATGATATGAAGGTGAGAAATATTAATGTAATGGCTACATGCCACTCTCACCTTTGAGCTCAGAAAAAGATTTTCATATATATATAATATATATATATATATAATGTTCCAACAAACTTTAACAATTACTTAGAAGTTTAATCCAGTCTAAAGTCTTCTAAACGCTTAGCATATAACAAAAGACGGCATTTTTCGTTCTTAAGTCATGATAGTGGGTTCTTACAAACCTGAACCAAATGCAAAGCAAAAAAAATGTATTAAAAAGCTGTGCATGTGCAACGATTCTAAAACCAGGACGGTCTTACAAACCTGAACCAAAGGGCAAAACAAACTAAAAATATTAAAAGCTGTACTTATGTAAATCAAATACTTCCATGATATTCCGGACCAAAGGTCAAAACGAAAAAATATATTTAAGAAGCTGTATATACGCAATGATACTAAAATCAAGACAACTTTATCGGATGGAAATGAAGTGCATTAGTCTATGCGATAACATGGAGGGAGATTAGATGGAAATGAAGTGCATTAGTCTATGCGAACACGAAGGGAGGCCAGAATTATGTTGTAGTGGTTTTCAGAAGAATCTGATGCCAATTTTTCTCTAATAACAGAAATTTTATGTAATGAGTATTACAAGTCATTTTGCCCATTAAATTATTTAATTACGTAAAGAAAGTTACAAGTCATTTTTCATATTAGTTTTGAATAATTTTTATATTATAAAACAATTTGTATGTAATTACTTTTTGAAAAAAAGAATGAGCTGGTAAAATTATTATAAATATTTATCACTCTTTTTATGAAAATCAATCATATATTTTAATTTGATATTTTTTTTCCATAGAGATTTTATTTTTAATTTTATTCAATTTGAAACAAGTAATAAAATTACATTTGATAGCATTTAGAGAGATAAACCACAAAGCTTATAAGTAGATAAAAAACATAAAAATTTACATGAATGTATCAAAGTTAAGTGTGATAAAAGTCACTTAACTTCTCTTTTTTGTTATTCGTTTTTTGAATGTTCGCCAACCTTTTAGATTGGGGTCAACTAGTTCCATTGCCAATTCATTCCAACTCTGTGCAAAGGGGCTTCTTTGTCTAAGTCTGAACTCTCAGATGCATGAGTTCTCTTTATACACCACAACGCCCCTTTCATTGTGTGTTTCCTTTTTTTGTTAATCTAGTACTCAGATTACAATAGATTCGATACTCATAAGAATATGGGGAGCAATTTCATGTTGAACCTCAACGCCCCCATCTACATGGTTATCATGTTGGTTCTATGCATCCTCATCACCTTGGATTGGATTATTCTCGATGGCTTCTTCTTCTTCTTCTTCTTCTAATAGGAGAGGATCAGATACCTGCCATTTTTTTGGTTTGTGGGCCTACATTTTTTTTTAGTGTTTTTAGCTTGTGGGCATGTGTTATGTAAGTGCCTTGTTTGAAAGCATAATTGGCATCTAAATGTCTTGTTCTCGTAGTCCAATACTTGGGTCCACTGAAAATTTATGTTTTAGTTCAATGTGGTCAAGTAAACTTTTGTTGAGATCTATCTCTACGCAAATTTTGGCAAAAGTAAAGTGTCATTTCTTAGATCTTTCATGGTCCATCTTTTTGAATTTCCTAGAGTATTCTCAATATTTTTAGGACCTTATGGTGCTAGAAGGGAAGAGGGAGATTTAATAGTCTCACCCATATTGGCATTGATGAGATCACTATATTTGTGACATCAAAAACTAGGAACCACAAAGTGATAAAAACCCTAAGGTGCTCGGAAAAACCAATGCCAGTGCTAGTTGTTTATGGATGGGATTGATTTTGATTCTCATGATACTCATTGCCTTTCTTCATCCACCAACTTACACTTGGTTACCTTTTTATGGATTGACAGTTCCACGAAGACTCTTAGTTGTCTGCCTTTATATAAGGGATTACATGGTGATGATGACGCTGGGTATATGGATCGATGGCTTGGCTTAAATAGATGTCGCAGTGGGCAAGCAATAGATCCTATGCTATACGATATTTAATGCAGCGCAAGACCTTGACGGGACCTCCCTTTAAACAACCCTTATGTATGCAGTTTGACATAAGACCATCAGTGGCACCCCATCAGACCATCACCATCCCATGGAAATCGAAGATCACCATCACATGCAAATTGGCGAGTAATGAATGCAACTCGGCCTAAAAATCTTCCACTGAATCTTATCATGGGATTTCCCCAACTATTCCTGCTAGTTACTCTCAGCTTCATTCAGCCATACCCTTACCCTTCCTGGTAGCGTCCGAAGAATGAGCATATGCATAGTAACAACTAACTTGTAAATAACCATCGTTTGTGTTTGCAGGGAGTGCTGTTTTCAACTTTCCACTCCACAAGATCCGCATTAAGGTAATCAACGACGTTTTCAAGTATTTTTTGCAATAACTCTGTTATAAGTATTTTTTGTTATAATTCACATTTGGTAAATGCACATTCCGTAAATGATTTATTGTGTTGATTTTTGACTCTTGCAGATTCTGTTTCTCGTGAAACACATATTGCATTAAACCTGTAGCCTTCATTTTATTTACGAATAGATAATTTTTTGATTTTAGACATAAACAAAATTAAGAAAATGATGTATATTAGCCAACTGCTCTTTCACAGGGTCAATCTTCTCAGGCCGCAAAGTATTTTTTGTTATAACTTCGCATTTCGTAAACGTACATTTCATAAATGATTTACTCATTTTTTGTGTTTGCCAATTCTGCTTCTCGTGAAACACAGATTGCGTGCACATTTCATAAATGATTTAATGTGTTGATTTTTGACCCTTGCAAATTCTATTTCTCATGAAACACATATTGCATTATTTTATTTACTAATAGATAATTTTTTGATTTTAGACATAAACAAAATTAAGAAAATGATGTATATTAGCCAACTTCTCTTTCACAAGGTGAATCTTCTCAGGCCACAAAGTTTTGTTATAACTTCGCATTTCGTAAATGCACATTTCATAAATGATTTACTCATTTTTGGTGGTTGCCAATTTTGTTTCTCGTGAAACACATATTGCATTAACTCTTAGCCTTCATTTTATTCACAAATATATAATTTTTTGATTTTAGACATACATAAAATTAAGAAAATGATGTATATTAGCCAGTTGCTCTTTCACAGGGTCAACCTTCTCAAGGCACAAAGACAATATTATAATAGTGTTTGGAAGCATATCACATTTCATCAAAACAACCATGATTCAAAGCTCTTAAACCCAATCTCTGCAAATTTGGAAATATAAAATATTCATAATCTAAACAATCAAGGCTAGAAAAGCTAGCCAATCACCTCAATTTTATTTTGCCTTCATAACATATTTCATCTCTATAACCTAACCCAAATCTCTCAAACCTATCTCTGCAAATTTAGAAATATATGAAAATTTTTATCTAAACAATCAAGGCTAGAAAAAGCTGTGACTCTCCCCAAATCTATTATGCTTTTGTAACACCATAACCCAAACTCTTAAACTCAAACTCTACAAAATTGGAAACACAACAAATTCTTTCTAAACTGTCGGGGTTAGAATAAGCTTCCAATCTCCGTAACTCTAATCTTTTTCCATAACTTAATGAACTAAAGATTTTAAAGCCATGGTTAGAACAAATTTTATCTAGATAGTCTGGGCTAGAAAAATCTCCTAATCATTCCAATTTTATTTTGTTTCACAACATTTGGGGTCAGAATAAGCTTCCAATCTCCCTAATTCAAATATTTTTCCATAACTTAATGACCCGAATATTTTAAAGCCATGGTTAGAACAATTTTATCTAAATAGTTAGGGTCAGAAAATCCTCCTAATCACTCCAATTTTATTTTGTTTTACAATATATTTAATCTAAATAGCTATTACCCAAAGCTCTTAAACCAAATCTCCCCAAATTTATTTTTGGTAATAATTTAGGTGATTATGATAAAATTATTGATAGGCATGTATTATAAATAAATAAATATACATATTAATTATAAAATATAGATGGATTATAAAGAATGATTTATAATATAAAGTATATATATTATTTTATTTATTTTAATTTGTAGAATGATAATAATAATAGGTTAAAAGGGGTGCACATCTTGATATTGGGTTGCATGTTTCTTTAATTTAATTTAATTTGATTTAATTTTGCATGTGAATTTGTTATGATTTTGGTTTCAAAGTTCTATATATGATGGAGTCGGTAGATCCAGAGTGAAATAGATTTAAGGATTTGAATATATTATTCTAATTAATTAAATTATAAGTATTAATTTTATGTTTTATTGTTTTATTTTATTTTGACGGGGTTGAGCATGACATTATATCTTTACCATATTGGGTTGCATGCTTTTTCAATTTAATTTAATTTGACCTAATTTTGCATGTGAATTTGTTATGATTTTGGTTTCAAAGTTGCATATCTACTCATATTTATCTAGATACATTCAATATATAATACACATTTGCGAAAATATGAAAGATTAAATATAATTTTGTTTATTTAATTGAAGACTATATTTGTGAATGAAAGCTTATAACTAGCTTCTTAAGAGAAATGAAGTGACATATTTTTTAATGTTTTAATATTTTTCACACCTCACATAGCTTAATTAGTAAAGGAGTAAGTGGTCCATAATCCACACATATTTTTTACTAACCAAATAATTTTTACTTCATTAGCATTGGGACTAGAAACAAAGTGTTATTAAAAAAAGGGAGTAGCCCCTGCGTTCCTTGTGTCTTTTAGACGATCCTAGGCTGGCATCTGAAAATTTTCTCAAAGCACTTGGTTTCCCATCTCCCTTTTTAGGTTCACATAGTGTAATAGGAAGGTAGTAAGTGTAGAATTTTCTATACCAATCAGCTAGCTCACTGATATCATGTAGAAATTTCCCCTGCAGATCAAACTGATATATGCAATGTACTAAAACATAATACTAGATCTACATCTATCATAAACTTTGCGGAAGCTAATTAACCATGAGCAACATCAAGCATGAACACATATAACTGATAAGAAGAAATTAATCACACATAACATAGAATATATCACTGGGGAAAGCACCGACATAAAACCCCAACACTGTATTATCAATCAAGTGGAGATCCTCAACAACATACAAAAAGAATCAGCTCAATAGCTATCTTGCTCTCTCTGTAATCAGAAGATGAAAATCATGGACTACCTAGGCTTCAATATATAGGCTGTAAATTGGCCTAATCATACCCGTTGTCACCTCAGGTCCAACTACATAGTCATAGAAGAAAATTGATCCCTTCCTCATGCAAGGAATACTTACTAGAAATATCCTAGCATCTGATAGTACACTGTTCCTCATCTGATCTCAACTGGGTCTTTGTCTGAACTGCCATGCATCAGTTATTCATGAGAGAATACTCAGTTATCTGAAAATAATAGTTGTCAGATGCATGCAAGCATCAACAAACTATATCTCATTAATTTAACAACTTATTAAATTAATCTAACTGAACTTGACTAAGTTAAACTAAGTCAACTGATCCACTCAATATAGAATTGAACCTTATCTCCTCTAATCAAGGGATAAATTCTTAAATCAAGAGAGAAAATAATTTCATGATCTCACAAAGACTTCAAGTTTAATTTTCCATAACTAATTAACTCATGGAGATTAATTAATTAATATTTTGAACTGCTGGTAAGACCAAATTCGTTTTTACTTCCTATAGTTAGACCAGGGACTGCTAAAAATAGGAAGGGACCCAGAAATGCTATTTTTAGAAGTTTCTATTTTTAGTAGTTTCACCTCTCACCCAAGGTGACCAAAATGCTCATTGACCAAACTGCTATTTTTAGACATGCTATTTTTAGTAGATATATTTTTAGCACTTTCTAAATTTAGCATTTCTTGTTGCACATTTTTCAACAGTAAGTGGCCCATCAACCACACATTATTTTCTTTGTAGGTAAAGAACAAACATAACTTAATGTAAGTAGGAGATTTTGTAAAGGATCATCGTATATCCACGTCACTTCACACTTTTTATGTTCACTTTGTCACTTACACATACATTGCACTACACACACTAAGTTACTCTATACTTTGAACGAAGGGCATCAAGTTTCAAGAGCTTTTTTTTCACACCATAAGTGAAAGAAGACACTTAAAAGCAATTATAACTTGAAAAAACTAAATTTTCCTATAGGGGCCATAAAATAATTTATAGTTTAGGTTAGGAATGTTGGGGGTAGGCATCCAATAAGCCACCATGGTTATGTTACATTTTGAAACATAGAAGTTGTCTTTTAGGGTGCTTCAAATCCTTCAATCATCCCATGGAAAAGACTATCCGAGCAACACAAAGACTTGATTCAGAGGGGGTTCGACTTAGGCTCATTGCGTGTAGTACTATATGGGGCTACCCAATTTGTATAGTGCTCGGTATTGATCACTGATTACCAAGAAGCTAAAGACTCGACTGCCCTCGTGAGACGAAGGTATCTTATTGGCCAAATTTTAGGGCATCTTTCCCTATAGGTGGAGGTGCGGGAAGCACTAAAGCCTCATTCAATAGCTTGGTTGATTATTTTGGCTGCTAGAAGTGTCACCAGTTCTTTTGAGACGTAGCCCCAACACCCGTCATAAAAGATATCTCCGTAAGACCCAACTACTTTGGAGTGGAAATGACGAATAGATCTTCATAGGATATTTTATCATATGCAAAACAAACTAAAACCATTTTTCTTGTTTGATTGATCACATAGCTTAACTGAAAGAGAAAATAACAATTTATTTTTCACTTTGTTTTATGTATGTAATTTTTTTTGTATACATATCGCTTTCCCTACCACATAAGTGACACACAATCCATTTAAGAATACAAATATACCTTACTTTTTCATATTAAGAATAATAAGATAATGATACACAAAACATTCCAATCCCTGTTTCATTTAAATATACATTAAAATAAATTCTACAAGTAAAAATTGAAATGAAATATTTAAGTTTATGACAAATATTTCCTATATATAATAAAAATAATTTAATCAAAATTATAATTAATTAAGAAATTGAAACCATTAACTATATTTAATTCACTATAATTATAAATTCTAATTACTTATAAATAATGTTTCCTTTTTGTCCATTATCTATTGTGGAAATGTAATTACGATTGTAAAATATACTATTATTAATACCAAAATTTAATAATTTAATCAAATTCAAATTATCCATTAAAAAAATGAAAATAGGTGTAAAATTACTTCATAATATATTTTGTACAAATTCGAATATGTTCCCAAAATACTGTTGTTAATATATAAATGTAAATTTTGTTATATTAAAGTGGAAATAATAAACGTACTTGTCATTGAGATTTTGAAATTTGTTACCAAATGATATAGAACTGGTTATGGTTTATAAAGTTTTATGTCTTAGGAGTCAAATCAGTTTTCTTAACATTTTTTTATAAGTGGAGAAAGAAATATAACTAACACATTTTAATAAAAGCACAAACATATGGAATAAATAAACAACCTACCAAATTCATCAAATGAAATGACAAAAGTAGGATTCTAATTCTTAGAACTAGCTACAAAGTTTATGTTTGGTTAGAAAAATTCAAAATAATAAAACTAGTGCAGCCATAAAAATGAGATGGCTAATAAATATTGGTAGATATCAATTTTCAAGGAGACATGCCTTTCTCAATATATATCTAAGTAAAAAATTTACTTCCAAAGCTCGTGTTTTTGAAAGAAAAATGTGTTCTATTACAAAAGTTCAATGAAACTAGTGCAACCATATAAATTAGATGACTAGTAAATAATAGATATCAATTCATAATCAATAATAATACGCACTACTTTAGTATATCTCATATTATTAAGATTTAAAAAAACATAAAACTTAACTAAATTATAATTTTGTTTCAAATTATATTATTATTATTAATTACAAAAACAAGTAATACATAAATTAAACATCTATACATTTAGAAAAACATGTATCTAAATTTTTAATCATGAGGATTTGCACTCACTTTACCATGGAGATTTGCTAATGTAAATAAGCTTTGATACAATATCAAGGCTTATCAATACCACATGACCAAAAACCATAACTTGTTTTATATGACATTTAGTTATATGGATTTTTTTAATTAATCAATTTTCATAAAAAGACCAAAAAAACATAAATATTCTAGAACATTCCACGAAAATTAAATTCCTACCACTAATAATTATTGATGATTCAATTAAAATTCTAAAAACTCTACTAATTTTCTTAACTTACTAATTAGCATGTTATAGAGTAGGGTGGTGGGCGATAGAGGGGTTATTACAGATCCAATAGGATTAATTGAAAGTGCATTTGTTTGGGTTCTTGATATTTCAATAAATAATCATGTTGAATCTTATACACTATGGAAAGGTTTGAAGGTTTCCATCAACTTTGATTTTCAAATTTTGAAGGTGGTGATGGATTTTTAGAATGTAACAAGGCGTATGGTTCACATTACTCCATTGAACACTCTTTTGGCTTTAATAGTAAAGTGGGTTAAGAAGGTATCTAAGACCTCTCTAGGGTTAACCTCTTGCATGCTTTAATGGAGCATAATGCTTTGATCGAGATATATGCAAATCAATCCACACGTTACTTACGTAAGCAACTATTTGGTTCCACACAATTTCGATCTGGCGAGAGGTTCCACAATTTATTCTTCAGGGATTATGGTTATAGGCTTTGGATTTTTA